>JAZKJV010010570.1:600000-908745 GCA_037367405.1 Ottelia alismoides | reverse complement strand
TATGAGAGTATACAAATAGAGAAGAGTGAGGACACCAGAGCTAGAGATTCACATTGCTCCGAGCAGAGTTTCGAGCAGATGACAGATTTAGAGTTAGACATCCACTAGGAGTGTGATTTTGTGATTAAAGATTATGATGTCATATGTACATACCCAATCTCACGAGCTCGTGTCACACAGAGACTGCTGAACAACAGATGACAACCGATAAGAGTTCGGAGAGCGCACTCATGGCCAAGACACCTTAGAGGCCAATGATCGTGATTTGGGTAGCGAAGAAGATTATGTTTCTTATGATTCAAAGTTAGATCCCTCAGGCTCAGACACCAATTTTGATTGGAAGGATTTCGATGATTATTTTACTGTGTCGGATGTCCACAAAGCCGACAACTAGGATGGAGATTGAGATAGCACAGTTGATAGACACACCAGATGGGTCATCTTCGTCAGACTCACTGATCCATCGAGAGTTCTGAGTGAAGATATGGTAGCTTTAACCCATACCTTTCAGAGACCAGATCTACCCGATCCCGCATGTCCAGAACTGAGACCTTACCGCAGAGCATGAAGTACAGATTTTTTGCAGGTAAGACAAAAATGTTCTCAATCATTATCTCAGTAGATTTGACTGAAGACCAAGAATATCGTTTGATGGAGGTTCTTGAAAGAAACCGCAAGGCAATTGGATGGACTATAGATGATCTCCAGGGGTCAAGTCTGGCCATGTGCTCCCATCACATATATCTCAAAGATGACACCAAGTCATCACGTGAGTTCCAGCAGAGGTTGAACCCAAACCTTCGAGATGTATTTATGAAGGAAATATCTAAGTGGTGGAGTGCCGATTCTATCTATCCCATCTCCGACTCCAAATGGGTTAGTCCGTTACATGTGGTACCCAAGAAGACGGGTATCACCACAGCTATGAATGATTCTGAAGAGGAGATAGCTACCCAAGTACACATTTCTTGGAGGGTCTGTGTGGACTACAGACAATTGAATCGGGCCACCAAGAAGGATCATTTACCGCTACCATTTATTGATCAGATTATTGAGAGGTTAGCTGGGAAGAGTCATTACTATTTCATTGACGGATATTCGGGATACAATCAGGTGGCCATAGCACCCGAGGACTAGGAGAAAATGACGTTCACCTGTCTGTTTAGAATGTATGCTTTTAGACGAATGCCCTTTGGTTTATGTAATGTCCCAGCTACATTCCAAAGGTGTATGCTTTCCATCTTCTCGAACATGGTGGCCAACTGTTTAGAGGTCTTCATAGATGACTTTTCGGTCTACGACGATGGGTCTGATGCTTGTCTTGCGTGCCTAGACCGAGTAATTCAGTGTAGCATAGAGGTCCACCTAAATTTATCTTGGGATAAGAGTCATTTCATGATGACTCAAGGGATGGTCCTTAGTCACATCATCTCCAACATGGGCATGCAGGTTGATCCAGCCAAGGTGGACATCATCAAGAAGCTCACTCCACAATCCAATTTCAGATAGTTGCGGTCTTTTCTAGGACATGTCGGTTTCTACCGACTGTTCATACATGACTTCAGTCGGATTACCTGACCACTTACTGATTTACTCACAAAAGACACCGAGTTCCTGGTATATGATAAGTGTCTTTCTTCTTTTGAGACTCTCAAGAATCTGGTTATTCAGGCTCTTGTCCTTCAGCCACCTGATTGGTCTCTCCCATTCGAGATCATGACAGATGCTTCTGATTTTATTGTAGGGACTATGCTTGGACAGAGGAGGGACAATGTACCAGTTTCCATTCACTATGCTAGCTGGAATTTGGATGCCGCTCAGTGGAATTACACTATAACTGAGAAGGTAATGCTAGTCGTAGTTTTTTCTCTCGATAAGTTTCGATCTTATATTCTTGGATCTAGAGTGACTATCTATACTGATCACACCGCCATTCAATACCTCATGTCCAAGATAGATGCCAAAGCCAGGTTGACAAGATGGATCCTTCTACTCTAGGAGTTTGATATTGAGATTAAGGATAAACCTAGAGTCAAGAATGTGGTGGCAGATCACCTCTCCTGATTAGAGCATCTTGAGGATTCTGATATGACCACACCTATCACTGACACATTCCCAGATGAGGCGGTTCATGCTATCACCTCGGTCCCATGGTACACTGACATTGTGAACTATCTTGTTGCCAAGAAAGTTCAACAAGGTTGGCCCAAGCAGCGACTCGAGACCTTCCTCGCAAAGGACAAGTCATACCATTAGGAGGATCCCACCCCTTACCACGAAGGAGGTGATTGTGTCTGGCGTCGGTGTATTCCTCAAGAGGATTACCATAGCGTTGATGAGCCGAGAATTCCTATCAATCCGGATCAGGTCAATATAAATTACTTTTGGGTCATTGCGACCCGGATCGATAGAGATCTCAGCTCAACAAGAAAAATTATGGAACAGACCACCAAACAGAAATAAAATCAGAGAAAAACAAATAGTGGCCCTGGCTATGAGATTAGCCTGATCTAGCACCCAGGGTCGGACTCAGGGAGCGCGGATTGGCCTCGCGGCCTACGAAGTAGTCTAAAAACAAAGAAAAATAAAAACAAATAATTTTTGGTGGATTTTTAATATTTTTATATTTTTTGGATTTGTAATTATATAGAAAATAATAAAATAAAGAAAACAAGCAACTTCCAACAATTATTTAATTACTCTAAAATACTCTAAAAATTCAAGCAAAAAATATTTTTATGATTTTTATATTTTTTTACAGTTTTTGGTGATTTTTTGAGAATTTTCTGATTTTTATAGAATTTTATAAAAATAAAATAAAGCAAAAACAGAAGAAGAATGTCCAACCAAGCTTGGGGGACCAAAATAAAATATATAATGGTCTAAAATAGCCTGGAGGTATATTTCATGGAAAATATAAATAAAAAGGAAAAAATCAGGAAGAAGATTTATTATTTTTGGGATTTTTTATGAATTACTAGAATTTTTATAAGTTTTTCAAGGTTTTTTAATTTTTATAATTTTATAATTCCAAAAATGACCAAAATTGGCCAGAAAATCAAGCACAACAAAATACACAAAATCTATTTTTTTGTGTAAGTTTTAAAGGGGTTTTTATATTTTTTTGTGAATTTTAAAACTGGGCAGATAGAAAAACAATGGTTTTTGAATTTTAAAAATAATAAAAATGCTCAGAAATGTACCCAAAATTTGGTGAAAATTTTACACAGTGACAGGAGCCACGTATCCAATTTTCACTCAATTTGGGTTAATTTTGATATTTTAATTAAAATAAAAAAACAAGCAAACAGTGCACGAGGACCTATCTACAAGAAAAACAAGTTGCAAGGGCCAAAATGTAACACGACAGAAAACCTTAGGGCCCTAAGTGCAAAAATCCCACTATCCACGCGCAGCACACGTGATCCAGGCCTGGAGGGACTAGAATGTAATTCCTATTTAGAAAGATGTAAACATTAACATGCCAGAAATGCAAGGAATATAATGCAATTTCACAAAGTTCTCACGTGTCGAAGCACGTGGACACCACAGACAGGGACTAAATAGCAAATACATAAAAGTAGAAGGTCCTCGATGCAACTTTTACAAAATAAAAACACGGGACAAAATATTTATAGGACTAAAAAGTAACAGCTAAAAACTAAAGGGCCTAAGAACAATTTACCCCATTATTTAAGCAGACGGCGGTGATGAAGCCACGTGGGAGATCCAGCGGTTGAGGAACGATGGCTTCTCTTCAGCTGATGAATGCTCCAGGGTTAGGCACGTGGTAGATTTGACGGTTGCTGGCGGTGGCTGAACCCTGGCTGACTCAGACGGTCCAGATCGCATCTAACGGTGTCGGTTGCTCCTCAAAGGGACGACTCGGAGCGAATCTGGAGCGAGGGGGTGCGATCGGACAGACACGGAGGAAGCTCCAGGAACTCGTCGCCGGCGAGTTTCGCCGGACTCGTGCGCACGCTGGGGTCCTCCTATGCTGCTGCTAAGATGTGGAGAAGAGTCGCCTCGATGGCCCGCAGCTATTCAGCCCCTCCGATGGCGCTGGGGAGCTCCGAGGAGCTCTAGCGACGTTGGTGGAGCTGGGCTCCTGTGCCTGAGCTGTCGACCTCCAGATGAGTCCCTCCTTACGTTCTGACCTGCACAGGAAGAAAGAGGGGTCGAGGGCAAACTTCCTCGACCCGTTAGCGCACGTGGGAGATGAAGGATGAGGCGGTGTGGCGTCCTTCCGGCGAAGCGGTGGCAGCAGAGGACGAAGGACCTGCTCCGGGATGAGACGGGGGGGTGGATGGGTGAAGAAGGTGCGGAGGAGTATGGCGAAGGTGGAGGCGTGGTCGGGATGGTAGATGGTTGGACGGAGCGGGCTGATTTGGTCAGAGATGGTAGCGAAGCAAATTGGGGAAACACGAAATTAAGCTAAACTACTGGCTAAACTACCTACCTGGCAGAGGAGATCGACTGGGCTGGAGCTCCTGGAGCTCCGAGGGTCATTGCCTCAAGGAGGCGTCGAGTCTCGAGGCTGAGCGTGCTCGCGGCAGCGCATGGTAGCGAAAGTTGCCGGATCGATGGTTCCCAACGTCCCGAGCCTCGCTTCCACTCCCTCTCGCACGGTTGTCACTCAGGCGAGGTGGAGGAGCTCCTTGGAAACAAGGGGGAGGGCCAAAGATGAGTGAAATGGGCTGCCAGAGGTGAGATTAAATATGGCTAGGGATCCGAGAAGGTGAAGGTCGGGCGAGCAACTCAGAACTCGGATCCCTCATACCCACCCCGGGCGTGGATCTAGGATGATCAATGAACAAATGGAGCCCGGGGTTTCGAGATTTGGCGGTCGGATCAAGGCGCAATAATTGGAAGAAGAAGCGGGTCGGGCGTAGATCCGCGGGGTTGTGGTCCAGGGGGGGAGTTGACCGGGGGTCAACATCCCCCGTGGACCAATCAAGTGCGGCCACATCATAAAGATTTGGAAATTCAATTTAAAATAGTAAATGGCCTAATTAGGAAAAAGTTAAATATAAAAAATGTTTATTTATTTATAAATTATTTTTTTGTGATTTTTATTTTTTTTAGATAAAAATTAAGTATTTACAAAAGATGATTATTATATATAGGTATATACATTATTGTATTTTTTATTTTGATATTTAATTATTTATTTTTGTATAATTTTATTCCAATTTTATTTTATTTATTTAGAAAATAAAATTTGGAATAAAATTATATTTTATTTTTATTTTTATTATTTATTTATAAAGGATAAATAAATAGGTATGTACATCTATTTACGTGGTATATATACAATGTTTATTTTGCTTATTATTTTATTTCTTTTTATTTTATTTTGTTTTTATGGTTTTTATTTTATTTATTTACACTATGAAATCTAGAATATGTACAATTTCTATGGGATTTTTATTTATTTATTTATATGGAGAAATAAATATATAAGTGAGTCTATGTACATGGTGAATATACAAGGGTGAAGGCATTTTTATTTTCTTTTTAATTTTCTTTTATTTTTCTCATTTTTATTTTAATTTAGTATTTATAAATATTTACAAATAAATACAAACCCAATTTTATTTTTATTTAGAGGAAAATATTTTTATTTATATACAGGTATATATGTACATACATGAGCTTCCTTATCTCTCTCTACTTGGGTTTTTATGCGGTCAGGCCCATGCTGAGCCCTCCCTTGGGATTAGGTCGCTCACTATTTATTCTAAATATTTCTCTCTTTTTCTTTTGTTTCTTTATTCTTTTATTTTTTGCACAAAAACATGCTAATTATTCATTTTTACACAATGCATGCTTTTTGATAATTATTATTATTTACATATATATAAATGTGTTTGGCAAAGGTTTTGTAGCTAAAATAAAAGAATAAAGAGTGATGAATGGGTATTCATCAAGCGTCCATACCTATTACCACAAACTTTAGGCTAGAGGACATCACTCTGGGAGACAGACATTGCAAAAGATTCTCCAATCTAGTCTTTGGTGGCCTACCCTATTCTAGGATTCAGATGAGTTTGTGAAGAGGTGTACTAACTATCAGAGGATGGGCACTTGTGGACAGAGAGATATGATGCTGATGCAACCCATTCACTTCTGTGAGATTTTTGATGCATGGGACATCGATTTTATGGGTCCATTCCCTAAGAGTCAGGGATTTAAGTACATTTTGTTAGTAGTGGATTATGTGAGTTGTTGGGTTGAGGTCATCCCTGCTCGAGTTGCAGATGCAAAGAATGTTGGTAAATTTTTGTGGAAGAATAATATTTCACGGTTCGGGGTACCTAGAGTCTTGATTTATGATGAGGGGACTCATTTTATTAATGCCAAGGGCTCTTGCTAACGAGTTCAACATTGACCATAGAGTTGTCACGCCATACCATCCACAGACGAATGGTCTTGCTGAGGTTTCAAATAGGGAGATTAAGACTATTTTGCAAAAGGTTGTCCGCCCACACCGAAAGGATTGGTCACAGCTTTTGGACTAGGTTTTGTGGGCCTATAAGACTTCCTTCAAGACATCTTTGGGCACATCTCCTTTTCGACTCATTTATGACAAGCCATGCCACTTACCTATTGAGATAAAGCATAAGTCACTTTGAGCAGTTACCGAGTCATTATTGGATCCAGAGAGTATAGGAGATCAGAGGAGAGTAGAATTGGCAGCCCTGGCGGAGTTGAGAGATACAACCTTCTCAAGTAGCCTACAATATATGGATAAAGTGAAGATATGACATGATTCCCACATCAACCATAAATAGTTTGAGCTGAACTAGAGAGTTTGGTTATTTGATGCAAGGTTGAGATTATTTCCAGGGAAATTACTGAGTAAATAGAAGGGATAATACTTTGTAAGAAAGGTGCATGACCATGGTAGCATTGACATATTTGAGTTGACTTCTAAGTCCACCTTTCGATTCAATGGTCAGCGCCTAAAACCATATCTTGATCATGATCCTCTCATTGTTGATGTTGCCCCTATTCATTTTGTATGAGATGTGTTCCTTGAATCATATCATCTGCATCTCATGCCTGATTTTCACTTCTGTCCCTCCTTTGTATAGTTCCATATTGTCTATATCACTCATTCATTTGGTTTAATACCCCAGATCTATCTTGTGATTTTGTTATACTTAGGATGCACTTGATCCTAAGTATAAGGGGTATTAGGCTTGTGATTATCCAATTTTCCATTACCCATATTTTTGCTGCCTATAATCAAGGATATTTTACCCTAAGTATAGGGGAGGTAATGTCTGTACATTCCACTCCTCGGTTTTCCCTTTTGTGTACAATATTCTATAATTAGGATTGCTTGATCCTAAGTATAGGGGGATCGCCAACTTCTATTGATTCTATCATTCCATTCTTTTGAGTCGTTGTAATATAACATTTCTCTATACTCAGCATGCGTTATGTCTTCCTTCATCGCTCTCTAATCACTCTAA
The DNA here is from genome assembly GCA_037367405.1 of Ottelia alismoides. Lineage (NCBI taxonomy): Eukaryota > Viridiplantae > Streptophyta > Magnoliopsida > Alismatales > Hydrocharitaceae > Ottelia > Ottelia alismoides. The sequence goes on along the minus strand of JAZKJV010010570.1, from coordinate 901,264 downwards.
GGACATCGTTCGAGCTAAGTATAGGGGATGTCGTATATATTGTATATATACTTTAGCCATAACTCATCTTTATGTGTTTTAATAACATGACTATTATTTATAAAATGGGATAATAAAAAAGGAACGAAAATATTTTCAATTTTTTTTGCAAAAATTATTTGTGTACAATTTTTTTGTAAAAATGGTTGTAAAAATGCTTTGTTTGTAAAAGATTTGCAAAAAATATTTTCTGCATCAAAATTAGATATATTATATAAAATTTTGGAAAATTGTGTGAAAATAAAATAGTTTGTAAATGTTTGTAAAAATAGTTTTGATAAATATCTTGAATAATATTTAAGAAAAATGTTTGTAAAATTATTTTGAAATAAGTATGGGGTATTAAAACCACTTGTATATATGTATACAGTAAAAAGCATAATATACCCCTAAAATCTGTGTATATAAGTATCTTTAATAATGTCGATACAAGATCATGTAAATAAAACCCATTGATACATAAATCCCTTTCTAAATATGTATATATCTATGTAAAAACTTTTCTTTCTTTTACTCCTTTTTCCAAAATACCTAAAAAACTAAAAATAAAAAATTCCATAAAAATTTGCATAGTAGAAAAATTCCCATAAAAAGAGTTCTTGTAAATATTTGTATGTGCAGTCTTCAGAATCATGGTTGACATTTAAACTAGTCTAGAATAAATTTGAAGAATGAAGCTTGGATCTGACCTTAATCGACGTAACTACATAGGAATCTTATAGGATTTGAGGTTAATACTTTTCAGGTCCCTAGCGACTTAGTTCTTTGAGTCCACTAGGCTATGTTCACATGTCATATTGATTAGCCTAAGTAGAACACTTGACAATGCACGCATGACTCTTAGGGACAATGGCTTGACTTGGACACACACCTTACACGTAGCTCAACACAGATGAGGTAGTAAGGAGGCGGAATCCCTTTGTCTTGATGTAGCATACAGGGGTAGTACAACTAGCCAGAACCTCCCGTCCTCCTCTAGGGAGGGATGTGCATATCAACCTGGTCTAGTAGCATTGAGGTCTAAAGACATGATATTGTAGGTCGCAATAATGCTTCAAAAGAGGGATATTCTACTGGCTCAAGAAGAAAAACTCCTTATGTATATTCTGCACCTTGTAGATATGTTGTGTATATGTCATAAAAATGTGCAAAATTGTAAAAACTCCAAAAAAGGGACATGCCTGATTGAAAATAAAATGCCTGCCGGAGTGTATATAGTGAATAAGCAAAGCTTATGCATTCCACCTTCTCATCTCAAGGAAGCTTGCATCTAGAGACTTAGCTACATTGGTTAAGCTCCAAGGGATACATGGCTACACTGGTCATGATCCATTCTTTCCTTTTCCCCTCTTCTTGAGCTGGTTGTACTTGAACTTATAAGGGAATACCCCACTCCTCGAGGAAAGAGTTGCTAGATTTGGGGATTAAAGTTACCTTGTTGAGAGAAACTATTTCTTTGCCATTTCTGAGGTGGGGAGCTGCATATCACTTACACAGTACAAGAAAAGATTCTTGGTCATTAGAGTTTGCGTATGTAGATTTGTTCTAACATGGCCGTTTATTATGCCAGGTACGACCTTACTTGAACATGATCTGTTCTATAGGCTCGTACTATTGAATTCTTTAATACAGTTGTGCCAGATGTCTATCTTCTTCGCGGAGGGGCAATAAGACTGTCTTATTAATTGCTATGCCTTATTTCGAAGATGGCAGGCGATCATCATCGAATTCATTATAAGAAGCATCATTTCATACGATGTGTTTGAAAGGTTGTTCCTCACTCTCAATATATAATATACAAAATGTAATATATTATTCTAATTAATACCCCTCAACGATTGAGCCCTCGGGTTTGGAGAGATTTAAAATGTGGTCCTTGATTTTTTTACGAGATCGTCCGGTAGGATATATCCAATGAAACTGAACTGGTCCAACAATTATCGCTTCCTCTGTAATGTCATGGTCAATGTTTTGGATACATTCAATCTTACGACTAGATCTCTAACATCTTGGTATTCGTCAACACCTACATTTGATGGCCAAGGAGAATGGTGGCTTCGACATAACTGAGGCATCATATTGGAGATCTTGCTCTTGTTCAAGTTGAACTTGCCCCAAAAAAACATATGTTCTTGTTCGTTCAATACATACAATTGTGCCAGAAATATGCGATGACCCAAAAAACATATGTTCTTGCTCTCATTCAAGCGATGAAGATTTGTGTGTTCCATGTGGATAGGACATGCAAAGGTTTTTGTAGTACTCCAACCAGAGAGGTTGGCATAAGTTGGAAGTCGTTTATCATCCATAATAGGGCTCCATGAAGAAGAAAGGTCTTATTTCCTTTTGCATTAAAGGTCGCCACGCCATAACATCTTCAACTCGTCTATCAGCAGCTGTAGGTACACATATATTGCATTTTCGGGTGTTTATGATCCTTGAATCAAGAGGGTCAACATCATGATGTTTAAATTCATGCACATCCACAAAGGCATGTTGTATGTCACAACCACAACTGGCTAAATGAAATATGATGGGAACATGTTCTTGAATGGATTGAAACCATCGCTTGCAAGATCCAACCGTACCATTCACACAACCTCTGAACGCTACTCCCTCGAGTCAATTAGGTGACACATGTGTCCATCGCAAATTGGATTTTTAATTTGACACATATAGAAACATATGTCTTTACACACGTTCCAAAGGAATCTATAGACATATATACTTAGACATACATTCATACATATACATGTACATACATACATACATACATACATACATACACATACGTAGATAAACATAAATACAAACATACATATACATACATACATACATACATGCATACTAATACATACATCTACCCATACATAGACATTAGATATGCGGATACTCATAAATACAAACATACATGCATTTATATGCATGCATACATATTGATACATACACCTACCCATACGTATACATTAGATACCTAGATACTCATAGATACAAACATGCATACATACATATACATACTCCTATCCATACAAACATTAATCACATAGATACCTACATATGCTTACATACATATACTAGATACATAGATACACATACTCATACATAAACACACACATGCACATACATACATTAGATACGTAGATATGCCTATATGCATGAATTTACATACACATGAGTACATTAGATAAATATATACACATACACATACATAAACATATACATACATAAACATATGCATACACATACACATACACATACATACACTAGATACACATACATATACATAAACACATACATCCTAATGTAGTGTTTGAGCAACAAATCAACTAAAGGGGTATACTACTTTCAACTAAACAAAAGTCTTCAAGATTTTATTAATTTGTTCTATGACCTTAGAAAAGATGGATTAAGATCCACTGGTACAAAAAATATAGCATCATTTTAGATGCACTATGTTCACATTCTAGATATTATTTTTTCCATTTAGAATACCTAAGTTCCAAATTCTAGATACTATTAATTCAAGAAATAGGCCTTGCATGAAATGAGAATATACCGATGCTTTCCTTTCACCATAGATCTTAAAAAAAACCACCTGATCTCTACCTAGTGTATTAGGAAATACACAAGCCACATCTATTTACAAAACAACTGCCAACACAAGCATATCAAACATCAAGTAATTCATATCACAAATCTACAATTTAATAAGAAACAGTTTCATAAAAGGGTAGATGTTTAAAGCTATACCTTCCCTTGGATGGATTTGGGGAGGTGGAAACGAAGGAGGCCGTTGTGGTTGTCCTTTGTGGAGGTGGTGTCCTTGGAGTCCTATGGTGATCCTTCAGGAAAAGGAGGCAACTTCAGGGATGGGAGTGGAAGGGGGCAGAAGGAGTGGATAGGGTTTGTGGTCATGTGGTTGAGGGATGGAGTCGGAGGAGATGAAGAAGGAGATGTGAGGAGGAGGTGTCATAGGTGGGGCAGAGGGGTGAGGAGGTGGCGGAGATAAGGAGGGGAAGAGTAGGTAGCAAGGGGAAGAGGAGATCGTCATAGGGGAGGAGGTCACTGGAGGGGAGGAGGCCCCTGAAGGGGAGGAGGGTGTTGCTCGATTACAAAATTAGGTCACTAGAGGAAGGCATGGACTAAAATGTTGGCGATAGAAATTTAAGTTCGTCATTTTCAGCGGTTAGGGAAACTGCTAAAAAATTGTTTACGCCGGCATCTACTTTCTCAGTTCTTGTCGTATATTTAAAAATTACAGGTTGACTTTTTAGGTGGCTACTAACATAACTACTGAAGAAGACATCTTCCCTGGCGGCTATAGCTGACTACCGATAATAGAATGATGTAAATATTAACTTTTCCAGTAGTGAGAATCTCAAATTGATTCAAATTCTGAATGGGAATATGTTCATATGAGGTAAATTAGGCATTGTGGTTGGTATGTACGGATATACACACATACATATACGTATATACATACACATAGATACATACATATATATATATATACATACACATATATGCATACATACCTAAACACACACACACACATACATACATACATATTGGGTGGTAGGCACACTACACTACCAACAAATCATTGAAGTTCATTCTATACACATATATTTATGTGTGTACGTGTGTACGTGCATGCATACATAGATACACACATACATATATGACATTTGTGTATGCATGTATACATGTCTGTATGCACATATATGTGTATGTCTATTATGCATGTATATACATACAATCTTTCTTACTCTGATAAAAAATCCACTTCAAGCACGCATTTTAAATAATGATGAGGATACTCAAGGGTCAAAGCTTTGATTGACACTCCTATCCAATTACACACACATATACATGCACGTATACATGCATGCGTACGCACGCACGCGTGTGCACACACACACACATGCACACACACACACAAGCATGTATGCTCGCACGTACGTTCTCACACGCACGCATGTATGCACTCACACAATCATGTGCACGCATGTACACACACGCGCGCACACACACACACACGTACAAACAAATTTATATGTGTGTGTATATACATACATACATACGCATGCATATATATATATATATATATATATAGGGTAAAATGTGTATGCCCTCAAGGGGGATCCAACTTGGCTACCCCCACCCTTATTTTGTTTATTTCTTAAGGTAATTTATGAAAACAACTAGGGGGTATAGATAGCTATATGATGCCATGTTTTCTTTCAAATTTCATTTGAAAGAAACATTCATAAGTCGTCCCTCAAGACTTTCAAATTTTAAAGGTCTCAGGATTACTGAAATTAACCCATGTTAGATGGATATGTTAGGAATGTCTATTTTACACGAAATTTGAATGACAACATGTTGTCATCTAGTAGACTAAATTCCCTCAGGTGTTTTCAGAAATTACTTTTTTAAATGAAAAAATAAGAGTGGGGATAGCCAAGGTTGCTGCCCCATGGGGGTATATTTATCTGTAAATGTATTTATGTGTGTGTGTCTGTATGTGTGTGTGTGTGTGTATGCATGTGTTTGTACGCCCGTATTCAAAAAATTGTGATGTTTTCTATAAATCAACTTCGAAAAATATATGATGAAGCGAGTACCTATGTGTGACATATAGTGGGTGATTTTGCATGTGGTTCTTATGGGAAAATATCCTTGATGAAATGTCAGTAGAAACCAACATGTATTATAAAACACTATAACTACTTCAATATTGAACGTAGTTTAAGAAAAATCAATTAAAAAACAACATGTCACAACACTATACATTTAGTCACCATAAATTTCTCTTTTTCCCATGACAGTATTAGATTCACCTCATTGCATTTTTATAGCACCCTTTTTTTGTTGTGCATGGACATGTGTCAAAGATGTCATATAAATAAAAACAATCATCAATGAAAATCTTGAGAAACTCATAAATCATGTCTACAAAGATAACAAGAATGCACCTTTGAAATGTCGATATAGCATCCCACAATCTAAAGGACATATGTTTTCAAGTATATGTGCCAAACAGACTAGCGATTGTGGTTTTTTCTCTTGATCTTCATGGGTTCTAACTATTTAGATGTACTTGAAGAATCCATTTAAGAAACCATAGAACTTTTTTACTACTAGTCTTTTGATGATCTCGTCAATAAAAAGTAGTGGAATATGATCATTCTTGATAGTTGAATTCAGGTGTTGGTAATTGTTACAAGCGTGCCATGAAGTTGGTGCTCTAGTCAGAATCTCCTTTCCTTTGTCATTTGATTGTTTGTACTCATGATTTCTTTAAAACTATGAAATGAGAGGGTGCATTTAGAATTGAAGATTGGATAGATAAAATTAGTGTCCTACACCTTGGCAGTCTCTTTCTTGTAAATTCCACGAGGATTAAGGTTCAACGTATGTTGAAATTCGCAGGACATCTTGCTATCATTGTCCAAATAATTGTGTCATGAACATAGAGATAGATTAGTTCTAAGGATATCTGAAACACTCCAACCAATTGTCTTGTCGTTTCTCTTAAGAATCTCTAGCAAGCGATATTCTTGATAATCATTAAATCATAAAAATTAATTAATGGGTACTGAAAAACACAACCTGATCAGCTTCTTTTGAACCTGTAAAAGAGACAGAAAAGAGATTTTGTGGTCGTAGTATCGACCAGGTGAGTTTTACCAGAAAAGATTAATTTTTAGTTAATCTTTTTTTATTTTATTTATACTCCTAAATAATATGTATAGTGTCAAGTACATGAGTGTTGAACATAGGAAGGTAGACTATTGTAAAACTAGGGTTAAATTATAGAAACTAAGGTAAAAGAGTTTATTGATTTTTATTTTCTTTAGAGAATTTTCTGAATTTTTATTTGATTTTTGAAGAAGTTTATATTGCTTTTGTGATTTTTAAGTATTTTATGGGTTTTCTTTATTTTAGAAAATGTTTTGTAATTTTTTATTTAATTTCTATTTTGTTATTTTTATATTTTAACATGTTTTTTGCTGTTTTTATGAATTTTTAGAAGATTTTTTAGATTTTTATGGATTTTGGATTATTTTTAGAGTTGAAAAATGAGTTTTTTTATGAAAATATATTTTTATTTTCAAATTTAAAGAGTAAAAATAGTGAGAAAATATTTTTGTTTTATTTTTAATACAAAGTAGATGAAATTATCTTTAAGATGATAGTTGTGTGTCTTTAGGTGATTTTTCTTTATTTAGTTATGAATTTAAGAAGTTTTTATGTATTTTAATTTTTTATTGGTTTTATTATTTGGTTTTTTTCTTTTTCATTTATGACGTATAATATAGAAAATATACTCTAGGTATTTTTATAAGCTTTTTGAAGGTGTCTTTTTATATTTTTTATGTATTTTAAAATTTGTTATATTTTTTAGCGATTTAATGATTTATTAATAATAGAATATATTTTATTTTTTTAAAATATTATTTAATATTGTATATTTGTTTTATATGTAGATAGCATGTATAATATTATGTACAGTGGTGGGGGTATATATGTAATTAGTCTAGAAATCAGAGGACGCATGCGTAATTTGTAGAAGACGGAGGTGATACACGTAAAAGTCACAATATCCACGTGCTCAGGCACGTGGATCTACTCGAGCTGGTCCTGCTTGTAATTCATAGAAGCACCTGGGGTGTCACGCAAATTCGCTAGTAAGCAAGTGCCTTTCATGTGCTCTACTACGGACTGGACCTGCTTATGAATTGTAATAATTAGGAGGTATTATCGCAAATTTCCCAACAAATATCTACTCCTCATGTGCGACACACGTGAGGTTCTTAAGCGACAGAGAGCAGTTGATTTGGACTGTCCGATCAAATCACGATTAACCATTGCTGTAGCACGAGTTCTCCCTGAAATCGTTGTTCCAGGTGATACTCTTCGAGCGGCGACTGGCGATCTTCGTGATTAGATGGCAACGTCGAATTGAACTCAGATGCACGTTTAAACGATGGTGAATCGAGTCGAGGTGATAATGCTTTGTTGCAGGTGTGTTGCACTGCTTCGGTGAAGACACAAAACGCGGATCTAGAATCTCTGACGGCGTATGCGATGAAAACTCAACTCCGGGTGGTTCAAAGAGTGGTGTTCTGATTTGGAGTGATTCTCCGGCTGTGAGATGGTTTCAGGTGAAGACTACTGTTCAAGCAGTGGAGCTAGGGATCTCAAATGAAGATCTTCAATATGTAGGTACCGTTTGGATCAAGGGTTGCAGATTGCGCCCGATCTCCAAGTAGATGCCTAGTGCTATTTAATCGACGATGAAGATGTTCCTAGATTCTGAAGGAGACGAATCTCTTACTCGAGACTCAATGTCTCGGTCCAAATCAGAAAATAGGAGAGTGAATGGGTGGGGTGATCCTCAGTGGAATGGAGGAAAGGATCGAAACTCAAATCTTGAACATATCTGAGGGGATGAGATATGGACGAAGCATAAAGAAACGAAAACAATCGATATGGAATAATCGGAAATCGAGAACAGATGGTTCAGGAATCAAATACCAAGAAGACTAGAAGGATTGAGAATATGAAGATGCAGAATATGAGAAATGGAAGAGGAAGAGTGACCTGGAAACTACGGGGATAGCGGATACTGCGACTGCCTGTGGATGGGGCTTGAATGAGCTACAGGTTTGTGGCCTCAATACGTCGGCGGCAGGATGCAGGAGCTGCCGCGCAACGGCGGAGTGGAGCTCAACGACGACAGATGTGATCTCACCTCACCTCTCTTGAACCTCGCTGCAACTCCCTCAGATGACTAGCTCCTGTCACGAGCGAGATTGAAGGAGGAGCTCACTGGCAAAAGGGAGTAAAAATGGCGGATCCCCCCTCGGCATGGAGTCAATGTGATATTTATAGACGATGGTGGTGCGGACACCGGCCAGTGGTGACGGGAAGCAAGAGTAGTTGGGACAATGGTCGAAGATCGAAGAAGGAAGAGAGGGAAAAGGTAGAGAGAAGGAGGAGAGAGAAAAGGAAGGGAAATAAAACAAAATAAAATAATTAATTAGTTAATGTAAATTATTAGATTAAATAAAATAATTAAGATATAATTAAATAATTAATTAAGCAAAAAAATAAATAAATAAGTAAATAAATAAATAACTTAAATAAAATAATAATATAAATTACGGTACATTGTACAATATACCAATACAGATCCAAAAACCGCATTTTTTGCATTAGCTCCAATTTTAGCGAAACTAGTGTCATTTTTTAGATAATTGAATAATATGAATTTTAGAACTGAGTTTGTCCAATTTGGAGTCCAAACGACCAAGTTATGAGGTCCGGGAAATTTAGGTAGCGGCTTTGAGGCTTCAGATTTTATCGGTATTTGAACTTAGTGATATTTTCATATTTTTTATACATTTTTATTAGATTTTAGGAAAAGAAATTAAGTTAATCGAGTTTAAGATTAATTAATTAAAAATACAGGAAGTTTCTACATATTGTACATATATACAACAGGTCCAAAACGTCAAAACTCACCGGTTTTGTTCGAATATTTTTTAATATTTTTAATAAATGGTACTAAGTATAAAACGGATTATAAAAGTGAGTTTGGTCCGTTTGGAGTTTTCTATAAATAGCAACGAACCTTGAAAATTGGCTTTTGTGGCTTTTACGGTTCATCGTTGTTAATTATTTTTGGTGACGAATTATTTTTCTGATATTTTTATAAAATAATATATATTTTTGTGAACAACTTTTACAAAAGAAGTGTTTTGATTTGGGATTGTCTTGATGATAAATAAAATAGGTGAAATATTAACAATGTGAAAAATGGGTAAATTATATTTTTGGTCTTTGTTTTCTTGATATTTTTATAGGTTAAGATCCTTATCTCCCACTACTTATTTAGTTTGTCGACCAAGTCAATATTAACCTGGTCTTGGGGTTAGGATCAGTCTGTATATATTTTAAATATCCAGCCTTCTTTTCTTTTAATTTTATTTTTATTTTTATTCTTTTATTTTGGATAAAATAAGTGTTAGTTATAGAATATTAACAATTGTGGTTAGAATGATAATTAGTTGGAATTAATGAATATTTACATGTTTTTTACCAAGGATTTTAGCCAAAATGAAAGAATAAAGGTGATGAATCATGGATTCATCATTCCCCTATACTTTACCTTTTCTTGTCCCTAGCAAACCCTTATTCTAGAAATAAGTGCAAGCAAAAAGAAAAAGAAAAAGGAAACTAAAAGAACTTAGAACATGATTATTTCTTTAAGCTGAATTTCACTTCACCCAAAATCTGGAGCTTAGATTCAGATCTTTGGATTAATAGTATGTCAGGACTCTATTAGAATTAGAATTTAAGCCTCGGCAGCCCTCAAGTTCCACAAATCCTTATCCAGATTCACTCCAACAGCCAGCTCAGATCCACCTATCCATCACGTAAACTTTTCAGCTTTTGAAAGCAATTTGTATTGTGTGTGAAAGGTTTTAGCTCTTCTCGCTCTAGTGAAGCGAAGAAAACACTCATCCAGTTATACACTCCTATTGGGCCCCCATCCAACACCTCAATCCTCGAGGAGGGAGATATTTCCTTCTAAGGTCAGGTCGTGTTGTGTCCACAATCGAATATAGAAAGAAGTAGAAAATGAGAAGAGAACTGGAGTGTGATTAATGTAATCACATCTCTTGTGAAGCCTGGACAGTTTAGCCAAGTCCCCACTAAGACACGCAGGCTTTTCTGAAGCTCGAACATTCTGGTCATTTTTGTATTTGGTGTATTCGGCTTCTTTTTTGTTAGAGATAATTGTCGCACTGCATATGTCTTTTATGCCTCGACGGATATAGAAACTTTTCATTCCATCCATTTTTGGGGGTCTTGGAAAAATTGTGCCAGCAGATCATTCCCTCATCTGAAGCTTTATTTCAACCCCAATCTCTCCCGTCTTAAGACATCATCACTGTCAGACAAGGATGGAAACGCAACACCGAGATGGATTGCCCTTCGCACCCCCATGCAAGTTGAGCTAAGTGTAGAGTGCATGAGTTCAAAATTTGTTCAAATGGATAAGAGTTAAATGGATGACACCATGTGTCCTACTTATGCACTTTCAAGTTGAATTCCGAACACGGTCTTATAGAACCCAAAGAATTAAGTCTAAAAGACCTGAAGAGTCTCAATTCCAGTTCCAAATAAATTCCTTTTAGAATTAAGTGAATTAAGGTCTAAATCAAGCTCCATCTCTTGGACTTAGATCCATTCGGTTCAACAATCAAACTTATTCTGAAAAATACGAATGAATGCAACAATTTTTTTATGAGGTGAATTTTGCGGATTAAGCTTTTTAAGTGAATTTTAAAGACTTTTGCAATTTTTAGGGTCTTTTTGAAAGAGTTGGTAGATTAATTCCATTTACACAAATTTTACATGAATTTGTACATTTTTACAAAGGATTTTATACACATTTTATATACGATTTTATATGGCTTTTATACAAGATTTTATAAGGATTTTATTTTCAAGTTTTTAAGTATTTTATCCAAGAATTTTACAATATTTTTTAATACAAATTTTAAAGCCATTTTAAAGATATTTTTACGGTTTTCTTGTGGCTTTTAGAAACCCAAAATATACACCATACTTTTAGAGAGTCATATTATTAAAACTACAATAAAGTATGAGTTATGGCTTCTAAAGTACATATAACCTATATATACGACACCCCCTATACTTAGCATGAACTATGTCCTCATAGTGACCAAAGAAGTGCGAAAGAAAGACATAACTTGGGCTAAGTATAGATTGGTGAAAAGAATCTTATACTACAACGACTTAAAGAATAATGAATAGAAGAATAGAAGTTAGTCATCTCCTCTATACTTAGGATCAAGTGATCCTTAGGATAGCAAACTCAAAACCGAAGAAGATCGAGGTCAAGAGAATGTACATGCTTAATGGCTCGGCTGGTCCCCCCAATACTTAGGGTAAAATATCCCTAAGTATAGTGAAGAAGATCAAAAGGTGAGGGACAAGCAAGGGAGCAGATGATACACAAACAAAAACGATCAAAAGTCAACATGAGCGAGATTACCCCCCCATACTTAGGGTAAAGCACACCCTAAGTATAAGCAACAACATGGGTAATAGAATAGGATGAATTAACAACAACGGTGTCTACACTCCCTATACTTAGGATAAAGTACATCCTAAGTATAGCAAAAATCTAGATACATCCTACGGGTGTAGGACAAATGGAAGAAGGAAAGAATAAAATCAGAAACACATATGTACATAATAGATCATGAAAATCAGGTATGAGATGCATAGTATGAAGAATGAAGAGCACATCTCATACAAAATGTATCAGGGCAGCTTCAATGGTCGACGAATCATGATTGAGAAAGGGTGTCAATGCTGACCATTGACTCGAAAGGTGGACTCAAAAGACAATTCAGATATGTCGATGCTACCATTGTTGTACACTTTTCGGATAATATAAGGGCTTTCTATTTACTCTGATGTTTCCCTGGAAATAATTCCAGTCTCGCATCGAATAGCCATACTTTCTGATCAGGCTCAAATTATTTTTGGCTGATATGAGCATCATGCCACTCTTTAATCTACTCCTTATAATGCAGGATACTCGTGAAGGCTTCGTCTCTCAGTTCTTTTAGGGCTGCCAATTCAGTCTGCCTTTGATCTCCCGTATCATCTAGTCCAAAAATCATTTCTTTCACTGCCCATAAGAATCGATGTTTGATGTCCACTAGTATGTGGCATGGCTTGCCATAAACGAGTCGAAAGGGATATGTGCCCGATGGAGTTTTGAAGGATGTTCTATAGACCCAAAGAACCGAGTCCAAAAGTTGTGACCGATCCTTTTGGTCTGGGCGAACAACCTTCTGCAAGATCGTCTTAAACTCCCTATTCGAAACTTCGGCTAGATCATTCGTCTGAGGATGAGACGGAGTAGCAACCTGATGATCTATGCCGAATTCATTAGCAAGAGTCCTTACCTTGTCGTTGATGAAATGACTGCCCCCGTCTGAGATCAGAACTCGAGGAACCCTGAACTGCGTAATGATGTGTTTCCTTAGAAACTTGCAAACCATGTTTGCATCCGCGTTTCGGGTAGGAATAGCCTCTACCCAACGACTCATGTAATCTACATCCAGAAGAATATACTCGAATCCCTGACTCTTAGGAAACATGCCCATAAAGTCGATACCCCATTCATTGAAAACCTCACAAAAGTGAATCGGATGCATCGACATCATATCTTTATATCTGCAAGTGCTCATTTTCTGATAGTCAGTGCATCTCCTTACGAATGTGTGGGCATCCGCAACGAGAGTAGTCCACCAAAGACCAGACTGAAGCACCTTCTGTGTTATCCTCTTCCCTGAATGGTGTCCTCCAACTTCGAATTTATGGCAATAAGTGAGGACACTCTGGTATTCCTCCTGAGGAGTACACCGACGCCAGACTGAATCCGCTCCTTCATGATAAAGGGTTGGATCCTCCCAATTGTAGGACTTGGCTTTCACGAGGAAAGTCTCAAGTCTCTACCTGGACCAACCTTGCGGGACTTTCGACATACCATGCCAGCGAGGCGACAGCAAGAATCCCTTCGTCGGGGAAGACCTGTGTGATTGGTGCATCAAACTCAAAAGTCTCGGGGAGTTCTAGTCGGGAGAGGTGATCCACCACCACATTCTTGACTCCAGGCTTATGATGAATCCCTGATCATCACTCTTTATTCTTTTATTTTAGCTATTTATCTTGGCAAAGCATCATGTAAATAGATGTAAATATAGTAAGTTAGCATTATGCATGTATTTGTTAATATTGCACAATTAGAATTTATTTGTGCAAAAATAAAAGTATAAAGAAAAAGAAAAGGAAGGAGGTATTTAGAATAAATACATAGTGACCCGAACCCAAGAGAAGGTCAAGGATCACCAAATAAAACAAGTAGAAAGAGAAAGGGCCTACTCTATATTGTGCATATTATTAGTATAATTAAATAATTGATTTTGACAAAATAAAAAAAAATTCTTTTTACTTCCTTATATATAGTCCTAAAAAGAAAACAAAAATAATAAAAAAAGATAAAAAATAAATATAAAATCCTCTCTCCCTCGTACAAAATACATGTATATATGTCTTACTCTCTATTTATTTTCAATTATATACCTGTAAATAAATAATAAAAATAAAATAAAAATTATTTTATACTTCAAAAATTATGTTGTAAATAAATAAAATATAAAAAATGGGGGTATTTATGTAAAAATAAAAATATAAAAATAATTGTACAAAATACATTGGTATATTATACATGTATATAATACATTATATTGTATAAAGATTAATTTATTTTTCATAAAATTAATTAAAAATCACAGAAAAATTCCTTGAAAAAAATAAACATTTTACATTTTATTCAATTTTAATTTAAATTCATTTATTTTTTTTAAATATTTTTTTATTTTTCTAGCAGTTTTGTTGTGTAGTGTATTTTGTCCTATTCTAGCCCGCTCCTGATTGGTCTGGGGAGGTTGTTGACTTCAGTCAACTGATCCCCCCAGACTCCTTTTTCGCTCGGACCTGGTTTGTTTCCTTTTTGTCGAATTTTCTTGACCTGATCCGATCGATTTCTCCTCCCATTTGTAGCTACGATTATTGAGGTAGATCCATGATCCACGTCTGATGTCATCCCTAAGGATCCGACACTCGGTTCGCGTGCCCTTGCTCCACCTTTCTCGGACCCTGCAGACTATATAACCTCATGGAGCTCCATCTTCTTCCGCATCTTTGGCTGCCACTCTTCGTACGAGGAGCTCTGTCCACCTCCCGTGAGTGACAACACGTGAGTGAGGAACGTGCAACGAGGTGTTTGAGACGCGAGCCTTTGATCCGGCATATACTCCGTCGTGCTCTACCGCGAGGTGAGACAAGCCTCTGGGCCCATCAACCCATCGAGGCCATGACCCCCCAGAGGTCCCCGACCTCCAGCATAGACAACATCATACATTAGGTAGCTTAGTTCTCTTCCTTTTCAGCATTTTATCCTTGTTTCGCCAGAATAGCATAGCTTTATTTCCTAGCTTTGGTCACTCTGGTCGGACCACCTTTTGGACACCCTGAACCTCCAACCACCTTCACGAGACTTTGTTCCACCTTCTCCACCCATTCAATCATCCCAATTTGCCTAAGAAAGAGACTTGGACCCTCCTCCTCCGCCGTAACGCTGAAGGGTCAAGCCACGACTCACCGACCACCCTTTTCGAGATATAAGAGGTCGAGGCACTTTGCCCTTGATCCCTTGGTTCATCTGTGCCGGAAAGAACACAAAAGGACCTCATCTGGACGTCTTGTCGGGACCGCTCCTGAGGTCCTGGGATCTTCTGAACATCTCCATAGCTGCAAACCGTCGGCGTTGAACTTTCCCCTACCAGAGTAGCTTGCGAGGACATCCCTGCCATGCGTATTGGCCGATCAAAGCTCGCCGAAGGTGAGTTCTTCAACGTTCTTCCAGGCATCGTCCCAACCGTCAAATCAGCCTCATCCCCAATTCTAATCCAGGCCATCCATTTACGGGGAGCCTTCAGCTGTTAGATCCATATGAGGATCATCCAACAGTCGTCCATCGTCGAAGTGGTACCATCAGATCTCAGACGCTCTCGACCGTTGGATAGCTAATAATAAAGGGTAGATTGCACTTAGGCCCTTTCTTGTTTTGCATTTACTTGTTAGTCCTATAAATATTTGTAGTTCTTTCTATTTTGGATATTTTGCACAAGAACCCTTGCGCTTTTTATTATTTACATTTTAGTCCTTAGGTGAAGCACAAGGCCTGACACGTGACATTTTGGGTGATTTGAATGTTATATCCCTGAGGTTTATGAGTGTTCTACTTTGAATGAAATCTTTCTGAGAATTTCACTTATGCCCCTCCGAGCCAGTGTCACATGTTTCATGCATGTTTACCTGGGATTTTTGCAATATTAGTGCTGGGTTTTTATTGTGTTACAGATTGGCTTGCAAATTTTCAATAATTGCAAGTAGGTCCATGTCTGTTGTGTGATTTGTTTTAGATCAAATAATTATCAAATCTACTCCAAAAATTCCCCAAAAAATATCATTAGCTCCTACTAATTTGTATTTTTTTTGATAATTTTTGTGACTCGATTTAATTTTATTTGATATTTTCTAAAAAACCCCTAAAAACATGTCTGTCTGCTTTATAAAATACCAAAAAAATAAAAATACCCCCAAAAATTCCATAAAAAATCCTATGTGTTTGTTATAATTTATTTTCACTTCAATACCATTTTTTCCATTATCTTTTATAAAACCCCCAAAAATCTTATAAAAATTCTTAGAAATTCTAAAAAATTCAAAAAAAAAATGAAATTTCAGTTTCTATAGGTAGATAATTTTATTCGCTTTGGTATAAAATTGCTATCCAGTACATTAAGACATTTTAAGTATTTTTAACTTGTACTTTTATCCTAGTTGTGCATTTGTTTCCTTGATTTCATTTAGAAAATTATATAAAAATATAAAAAGTACCATAAAATCACCAAAAATACTTGAATATTTTAAAAACATAAAAATATTTTTATTTCTAATTTTTGAGCTTTTTTAGCGTTAATAAAAATTGTTGAAGTTTGATTTCCTTAATCTTTTTATTTGATTTCTTATTAGAAAATATAAAAAAATGCAAATTAAAAACCACAAAAAGATGCCTTTTTATTTTCTGATTCTCGACTACTTTGTAGGCTTCGCTCGTGCTCCTTGTGTTCGACCCTGATCGCTATACCAGGTTAAATAAATAGCGAAGACCGCTACATTAGATTGTCGTGCTTGATTGTTTTATTTGTGGTCTTATTTTTCTTGATTGATAATGTCTTGCGATTCAGGTCGCAATGACCCTTAGGGTTCGTTTGGTTGTAGGGTTGGGTAGGGTTGGGTTGGGTTGGGGTACTATTCACAGGGGTACCCCCTCCTCACAGTTTACTATTCACCCAGCCCAACCCAACCCAACCCTGCCCAACCTTGCAACAAAACAAATTAGATATTACTTAACCCGAATTGCTCTAGGTCGTCATCATCTTATCCTTGATTTCGATGTCGAACTCCTGGAGTAGAAAGATCAATCTGGTCTGACGCAGCTTCAAATCCTTCTTGTCCATTAGATATCAAATGGTGGTATGATCAGTGAAAATCATGACTTTCCAGCCTAAGATGTGGGATCTAAATTTATCTAAGGCAAATACTACATCTAGCATTTCTTTCTATGTAACAGTGCAATTCTGCTGCGTGGAATACAAAGTCTTGCTAGCGTAGTGTATGGCATAAGGCATGCCATCTCTCCTCTGTCCAAAACAGCCCCAATGGCAAAATCAGAGGCGTCTGTCATGATCTCGAATGGAGGAGACCAATCGGGTGGCTGAAGGACATGAGCCTCCACAACCATATTCATGAGAATCTCAAATGTTGAAAGACACTTATCATCGACAATAAACTCAGTGTCTTCCACGAGAAGATCAGATAGTGGTCGGGCAATTTTATTGAAGTCCTGAATGAACCGTCGATAGAAACTGACATGCCCCATAAAAGACCGTAAATTGTTTCAAGTTGGACGGTAATTGTTTCAAGTTGGACAGTGGATTGAGCTTCTTGATGATGTCCACCTTGGACGGATCGACCTCCATGGCCTTGCTGGAGATGATGTGACCAAAGACCGTCCCCTAAATCATCATGAAATGACTCTTCTCCCAAGAAAGAGCGAGGTTTACCTCAGTGCACCTCTGAAGCACTCGGTCTAGGCTAGAAAGATAGGAATCAAAATCATCGCCGTAGATTGAAAATTTGTCCATGAAGACCTCTAAAAAGTCACC
Organism: Ottelia alismoides; assembly: GCA_037367405.1. Lineage (NCBI taxonomy): Eukaryota > Viridiplantae > Streptophyta > Magnoliopsida > Alismatales > Hydrocharitaceae > Ottelia > Ottelia alismoides. Next base: position 883,310 of record JAZKJV010010570.1, on the reverse strand, counting down.
TATCATATCCATGAAAATTTAGAGCATGCACCTCTAAAATGTAGCCGGAGCATTACATAATCCAAAGGGCATTCGTCGAAAAGCATATGTTCCGAACAGACAGGTAAACGTCGTCTTTTCCTAGTCTTCAGGTGCAATGGCCACATGGTTATATCCCAAGTACCCATAAAGAAAGAAATAATGGCTCTTCCCAGATAACCTATTGATGACTGGGGGAAATCAAGGGTCTAGATATCTCACAAGGCGAGAAATCCAGTCGCTGAATCGACCACTTAAAGATCCCCAGATCAATCAACAGTTAACCCACAATAAATATATGCAATAAATATCCAAAAGTGTGGAGTTAAAATTTATTATAACTCTACATGCAAATGTGTATAGGTGTAAGTACAGGTAGAGGTCGAACACTGGGAGGCGAAGGGAATGTATGTGATGTATCATGTATTCAATTCATTGTTCATGTCCATTTATTGTTTTAGTGGGTTTTGGGTTTTGTAATTTTTTTTTTATATTTTTGTTTTTATAATTTTTTTTAATTTTGTTTTTATATTATATATATATATATATTACTATTTTTAGTTATATAATATATATATAAAGATGTATATATAAATCAGAAGAGAGAGAGAAGTAATATAGTATGCATATATATATATATACATAAAAACTTAATATATATATATATATATATTTATGCTTTTTGATATATATATATATATTTTTAATTTTTTTGTTATTTTCCTGAAATATTTCTAATTTTTATGTATTTTTAAATTCAAAAATGTCCACAATAGAGGACTAATTAAATAACCGTATATAATTTGGGTTTTAAAAATATAAAATAAACTCCAAAATTACCCAAATTAATTTTAATACATTAATAATGATATATAGATAATTATAAAAGAGAAAAAATATATTTTTGGGTTTTTTAATGATTTTTCTATTTTTTTGTTGGATTTTGGAGCTTTCTGATTTTTTTAATTTTCTTTTTCATATTTTTAGGATTTTTCATTTTCTGGACTCAATATATATCTAAATGTATCATATATAATTTTTTTGGAATTTTTCAAAAACATTTTCTAATTTTTTTGTATTTTTTAATTTAGACAGTACAAAAATGGCTTCCATTTCATTTTTAATAATGAAGAAAAATGCAAAAAATGCAAACTAAAATATGAGCGTGAACAAGCGTGGCATAGAGCACCTATCCTAATTTTTGTGGATTTTTAGAAGCCATCTAGGTATTTTTAATAAATGGATAAAGACACAAAAATAAAACAGCCTGGCAGGGGTATTTTTGCAAATAAAATAAATTCCAGGGGCTTCAATGCAAAAATACAACAGAAATAAACATTTATTTTAATTTTTAGAACTATTCTACAATATACAGAACGCGCCAGGGTATGACTGCAAAATTTCACGCGCCTCACGTGGGATTGCACGTGAGGCGCGGAAGGACCAAAATGTAATTCTAATTAAGTCAGGGTCGTATCTACAAAATTTACAATTTATTTATAACGTGCTAATTTATTTACAGGACCAAAAATGAAATACAAGAATTAACAGGGCAGAATATGCAAATTACCCCTAATAAGGCGCGCTCATGGACGGCTGATCTTCGTTCACTTGACACGTGGCGCCTCCACGTGCGCCGATGAGGCTTCGCCGATGGAGGGCTGAGATTAGATCACTCGCGTGATCTGACGGTCGATGCAGAGTTCCATCCAACGGCTGTGATCAAAACTGGGGCCTTCGTCTTCATCCAACGGCTGGGAGATGATGTGGAAGAACAGGGAAGAAGTCTCGCCGGGGCGAGCTTCTTCCTCCTGGATCTCGCTCCCTCGCCGATCTTCGCCGCACCTGAAGGTCCAAGAAGCTTCCTGGACGGTGTCTCTAACTGCTGGAAGTCTCGGATCGGCCGGAGATGCCCTGGAGAACCCTCGCGAGGTCGAAGAAGGCGAGGTGCTCCAGGAACCTCCGCCGCTTTGGCAATCGTCTCCTGGTGCTCTGTTGCGCACCAAACCTGCTCAGGAAGAGAACTAAGCTCGAGGTCGTCAACCTCAACCTGGGGTTTGAAGCTGTCAGCACGTGGATGATGATGGGCAGAGAAGCTCCGGTGAAAGGCGGTGGAGGAGCTTCGATTCGCGAAGCCTAGTAGGCTCCAGTGGCTAGGAAGCGGCTGGAAGGTGGAGAAGGCGATGGGGACCGAAATGGTGGCCGGATGGTCTCGGGGCACAGTCGGAAACAAGGTGAAAAGCTCGCCGGAGCAGAGCTCCGGCGAACTACGAATCGGGCATTCTAAGCTAACCTACTAAGCTAAATGCAAAATAAAAGACGGGAATAAAATGTTGGAATCAAAACCTATCTAAAAATCATAAAATGCGCAGCTCTTATACCTGGGGGCCTCCAGGGAGCAGAGCGGCTGCCGGAGCGCCGCCGCGTCAAAATTTCCTCCTTCTCCGGCCGAGTCAACTGCTGGTAAAGCACCTCCTGTCACGAGGGCAACGCCAGGAATCGAATCAAGCACAGCAAGGGGGGTGAAATTGGCCAAATTCGGCAGAGGAGGAGGAAGCTTTTATTTATACACAATTCTGAAGACCCCCAGTGACCGGCGATTATTAATGAATCGGTGGTATGCACAATGGATCCAAGATCTCGGCGGGATTCACGGATGGTCAGGGAACATTTTTCATGAAGGGTTCGAAGGCGATGGATGAGAGATTCGAGTGGGAAAAAAGGGAGAAGACGGGCAAAAAGATAGTGCCCGTCAAGTCAAGCGGCTGGAGGCCGAGTTGACTGGGGTCAACTCGCGGAGGGACCTGATTGGTCCACCTCAGCCGCTACACGCCAAAACAGGGATCCTTATTAGAAATTGATTTATTTAGTTGGGTAAATGATTTTATTAATTTTTGCTTATAAAATAAAAAATGTGTATTATTTCATGTAGTATTTATTTATGATTTTTATTTATTTTTCGAAGTATTTTATTACGATTTTATTTTAATAATATGTATATGTATGTATTCACATGTATTTTTAGGTATTTTATTTTTAATTTATTTATTTTCTTTTATTATTTTCTTGGCTTATTTTATAAATTTATAACTTATTTTTGTGAGTATAAATGTATTTTTATTTGATTTTTATGAGTTCATTTACATATTTAAATAAATAGGTATATATGTATGTAAGTATACTTATAGGTATTTTACCTGTATAGTATATACATTGTATTTATTCGATTAATTTTATGTGTTTTCATTATGGATTTGTATTTTTAATAAGATATATATACATTATTACAAAAATATAAGAGAATTGAATAATTAAAGAATGTTTTCCTCTTTAATTTATGTACATCCTTCTCATAGGTATATTGCCTATATATCTTGTAGACTTATTTTATTTTACAAATTCTTTTTTGGTTTTCTTTTAATTTCAATATGTACATGTATTATATACATTATTTACAAAATTCTAAAAATATGAATTTATAAAAGTAATGAATATTGAATAAAATGAATATTTTAATCAGGCATTTATGTACAAGAAGGGCCAAAAACCTAACTTCCACAGATGGACTCCAAAAATTATGAAACCGATTTTATAAAATGGTTTATGAAATGCTATATACAATTAAAGGTGAGTTTGGGTGATTTGGAGTTTTTATTTGCAAGATATGGGTCTGTGAAGTTGAGATTTTTGCTTTTTATTATGTGTATAAAATGTACACTGAATATTATTTTTGCACAAACTCAATTTTGTATTTTTATTTATATTATTATCTACAACTTTTATGAACAAAGTTTCTTTATTTGATGAATAAATAAATATGTACAAAATAGGTGCCAAAAATGCATAAATAAATGAATTAATAGATGAAGTTTTCATTGTATTATTGGCCCTTATCTCCCCCTACTTTATTCCTTGTCGACCAAGTCCATGCTGGCCTTGGTCTCGGGGTTAGGGTCATAAAATATTTGCAATATTTTATTCCTTTTTCTTTTCTTCTCTTTATTCTATAATTTTGGCATTAAAAACCTTATTTTATACCCAATTAACACAAAGAATAATGAATGCTATTATGTACAAATAAATGCTATTTACATGCATTTGCTGGGGTTTTTAAGGCCAAAATGATAGAATAAAGGTGATGAAATGGAGATTCATCACCCCCCTATACTTGCCTTTGCTAGTCCCTAGCAAATACTTATGCAATAAGTACAAAAAGAATCAAAGAATAAGAAGAAAAGAAAAGGCAAAAATAAAGAATTTGAAGAATAAATTGAATTGGTCATGATTATTAAACTTATCTATACAAAATCAAAGTTTGGAGCTCATGTTAGACCTTGGTGTGAAAAATGTGTGTGGAACCTGGTCGGGAACCAAATTTAAAACGCAACAGCCTTCGAGAGTCACAGAACTTGGTTCAAATCACCTCAATAGCCAGGTCAGAACTAGCCTACATCATACGCAAACCCTTATGACTATGAAGCTGAATTGTACGTGTAAGTGATAGTGGCTCTCCCCAACTGAAATGACAAAGAGACTGACTTCTCCAGAATGACAAACCAATGATTCCCTTAATCCAACCGCTCTTTCCTCGAGGAGCGGGGTATTCCCTTCTAAGTTCAAGTGGCATCCAACTCAAGAGGAGGGGGTAGAGAAAAGAATGGATGGTAGACAGTGTAGCTACCTATCCTGGGATGCAAGACCAGTGTAGTCAAGTCATCCAGCTGCAGGCTCATATGGTATAACTTTGATGCTCAAGCTTGCTTATTTTCTATACAACATATATACACACTCCGGCAGGCACTTTTTTTTTATTATTATTTTCAAGCCTGTCCACTTTTTTGGAGTTTTTTTTTATTCTTTTTTTTCAGACATACTATTTACAGCAGCATTTACATAAGGACTTTTTCCTCTTGAGCCAGAAGACTATCCCTCTTTTGAAGCATTATTGCAACCCACACTCTCCTGTCGTTAGACCTCATGGCGATTGGACCAGGTTGGGGTGCACTTCCCTCCCTAGACGAGGACGAATGTTTCCACCCGTGTGCGTCTCAGACTGGCAAATCCAACCCCCTCACCACTCCAACTGAGTTGAGCCAAGTGAAAGGTGCAAGTGTCCAAGTTAGGTCACGGTCGACAAGAGTCATACGTGTGTCTCGAAAAGTTCTAGTTAGTCAGTTGAGGTGACTTGAACCTAGACCTGATTTCTCAAAGAATTAAGTCTGAATAGACCTGAAGTACCTTAAACCTAGTTCCCATAAGGTTCCAGTGCAGTTAGGTGCAGTAAGGTCTAACCAAGCTCCAATCTTCGACTTTATTGGACTAGTTCAAACATCAAGCTCAATCAAAGAATATAAATGCTATGCAAATGCTTTTTACAAATATGCAATTTTTCAGAGAATTTTGAAAACAAAGAGATAAATTTTTACACAAAGAATTTTTGCAAATAATTTTGGCACTCAAAGTATAAGGTATGTTCAACTATTTACACAGGCGTGCCGCTTTATTTTAACGATTTTTTAAAGAATTTTGAATTTAGTTTTTATTTAGAGGTATATATGTACACTTATTAAAGAATTGTGTTTATTTTTATTATTTTTATTGATAAGATATATATATTATATTAGTTATTATTATATGTGACTATTCCTCAAATTTATTTGACACAAATTTTTCAAACAATTTTTGAAAACTATAGTCCAAAATAATTTTTACAAACATTTTTACAAACATGTACACACATTTAAAAATTATTTTGCGAAGGTTTTTCAAAACAGTATATATAGATTTTTCAAAATAATTTTACAACCATTTTTCAAACCATTTGCAAATAATTTTTCAAACATTTTATTTCACACAAAGAAAATAAATCTTTACAAACCACACATCTTTACACAGGTTGAAAACATGTAACAAAACGTTTTCAAAATAGTTTTCAATAAATGTTCACAATACTTTTCAAACTATTTTTCAAACATTTTGCAAAAAACATTTTCACCTGATTTATTAATCAGTATATACAAAAAGAATTTGAGGAATAATCCCATCTTTTTATTAAGGATTTTTAACGAATTTAAAGGATTATTAGCCATATTATTACGAAAGTACGAGTTATGGCTAAAGTATATACATAGTATATACGACCCCCCTATACTTAGCTTGAGCTATGTCCTCATAGATCGAAAAGAAAATAGAAGACATAACTCGTACTGAGTATAGACAAGTCTAAAGATAAAGAATAAGAGACAAAGGAAATAGAAGTTGACCGTCCCCCCTATACTTAGGGTCAAATAATCCTAAGTATAGCAGACTGTACACAAAGCAGGGAGGGTCAAGGGTGGGAATAAATAGATCAAAGAATTAACAAATCAGGGGTGCACCCCCCTATACTTAGGATAAAGTACGTCCTAAGTACAGAAAACTGACACAAAGGGGTGACACCTTTTAATTAGATACAGAAGATAGAAAAGGAAAGGAAGAAAAGAAGAAAAGGAGAAGAAAAGATATATATATATATACAGATAGATGAAAAGATCGTGGAGAATATACACATCACTCCCCCTATACTTAGGGTGAGATCTCCTAAGTATAGAAACAGGAGTGATGAAAATGTGTAAGGAAAGAACAACTCGGTGTGTGCCCCCTACACTTAGGACAAGGTACGTCCTAAGTGTAGATACAAAGATATGGCGATAGATCTGGGGCATACAACATGCGGGAGAAAGAATGAACAAGGCACACATATATACAAGCGGTGAAAAACTGTTGAAGTACAGGACGGTGTCTGATAAGCGACAACCGTGCTCTCGTCGTCGTCTCCCTGTGAGAACGAGGACGCGATCAGAAGGTGAAAATACACCCGAATATGCAATCAAGTTGGTGTCAGCTACCGGGGTCAACAGATCGAAAGGATAGATATCGGGTCCGGTAGCATGAAGCCGTCAATCGGCTCATATGGTCAACGTGAGGGAACAGAGCCAATACCGTAAGATCGAGAGGAAGAAAGAGCAGTACAGACTCCTCCTAGTCAATCATGGTCTCAGATAGATCAGAAATAAGGCATATGAGACTGTGTGATGCACGGTGGTGATATAATCTGAAAGTCACAAGAATACACCGAACAACACAATATGTGGCTCACTCCTGCGAGGGTCCTCAAGGTGAGCAAAATCAGAGAATAATTAGAGTACTCGGCTCCGTGCTCCAACAGACAGGAGACACAACCAGGGCGGAGACCAAGTACACGAGTTAGAAGACCCGGCTTCGTGCTCCACCAAATGGGAGACACCAGAAATGAAGCCGAGTACCTAAAAATGGCGTACTCTCCCGCAGATAACCCTCGGGGAGTAGCACATGCTACGCAATGAATAATCAGAACAGAAGCTCACCCTTGCGAGGGTCGTCAAGGTGAGCGTGCCCAAAGAAGCTTGATCCATCAGAAGGATCACAGAGACGGTCTCGGTAGGCGAGAGATCGGCTACCGGCAGAAGAGACCGATAAATCAAGAAAGTGTGGCAGCGTCCCGCAGATAACCCTCGGGGAACGGGCTGCTAACTAGTCATGGAAATAGTAGATATCAGGAGCTCAACCTTGCGAGGACCGTCAAGGCAAGCAGACTCAAAGGAGTCTAATCAGATGAGTCCCATGATCCGCGGATCGGATAAGCAACTCAATATGGGACCAAAAATCAGATATATATCAGACGACTCGATTCCATGCTCCGCGGATCGGAGACACAGTCAACAGTGGGAACCGAGCGTAAAGAGAGTGTCGCAGTCTCTCGCAGATAGTCCTCAGAGAGAACTGCAAGCTAGGCAAGGAATAGTCAGAATGCGCCTCTACCTTGCAAGGGTCGTCAAGGAGAGAGAAGGGCTCAAAGGAGCCGGATCCATCAGACGGATCCACAGAAAATGTGGTCTCGATAGACGACAGATCATCTACCAGCAGAAGAGACCAAGAGAGCTATAATGTGTCATAGCCTCTCGCAGATAACCCTTGGAGAGCTACGAGCTAGGCGATGAATAACCAGAATATGGAGGCTCGTCCTTGCAAGGACCGTCAAGGAGAGCAATCAGACAATTGGCCTCATGTACCTACAAGTCGGGTACACAATCACAGGGGGAGGGCAATCAAGCATATCATCTGACTCGGTTTCGAGTCCCACCAAAATGGCGACCCAAAAAGTGGATGAAACCGTAGTCCTAGAAATTGTCGTATTCTCCCGCAGATAGTCCTCGGGGAGGAATGCGAGCTAGATCAATGTAGGTCATGGGAATGCCGGCAAGTCATCTCAGGTCCTCAAAAGCAATAAGTCATTCAATCATTTGGTGGGCATAAGATCATGCAAGGGAGCGAATAATCATGTCATTCACCAAACATCCCTTGGGTCAATCCAGTCAACTGAGATGGCACGAAAAATAGTCAGGAATCCTCTAAGTGCCACGGTGGATAAAAGAGTCAGGAGCAAGGATGGTTCAATCAGGTAGATGAGAGATCATGTAGGATCCGTACACCTTTATCAAAAAGTCCAAAGTAGAATAATCAATCAATCCTCAACAATCAAGATGGGTGGAACCTCAAAATAGATAGATCAATCAATACTCATGAAATCTTCATCGAATCATCGCATCATATCACATCCTTAATCCGGTGTGCGAGAACTAAAATTCCTCAATAATGCATCACACCTATGCTCTATGCATCATCAAAAATCCTCAAGAAATCCATATGCATGTATCAAAGACAAGTCCACCAAATCGATCTTAGCAACCTCAACATCATTGGCCCGGCTTACACAGATAATCTGCATACATAATCCTCGATGCGGGCCTTATCAATATGCACAGCATTCCCGGGTAAAGGGAGAGATGATACAGGGGACACGAGGACGATGAATAAGAAGGGTACACAATGGGGTGGAGAAGCTGATTGAGCGGGCGTGCCAATACCGTGAGTGGTAGAAGAGCGATACAGAGGGTACGAGGAGGGCGGGTGAGAAGATCGGGACATAGACAAAATTGGGTGTTCCACACAAAGCGGGAACACCGTCAAAATTGCGGTTCAAGGGGAGTGCTCTCCTTGAACCAGAGAATGATGATGATACGGAGAATACTAAGAGAGTGATGAAGAAGAGGGAAACAAAGGACTTGGCGAAGAATGATTGAGCTCAAGCGTCAATATCACGACTCGATGCAAAATGAAGAGATATATGTATAAGAGGGGTAGAGAGACTCAAAGATAAAAAATGCATGACTCACACGGACGGGACCGACTACTCTAGTAGTGAATGAAAAGCACAATGGACTCCAAATCACAATCAAGACACAAAGCAAAACCCCAATTCACCTACTCAACACAGTGAAGACCATCAGGTGACGATCATTTATCTTTTCGATTTTAGAGTTAGGTGAGAACCACAAAAAATTGTACAATCACTTAGGAGGCTTGATGGGATTTGGGCTCTACTCCTTAGTGTGCACGTAAGCAATTTAAAACGCAGACAATGAGGGGGTTGCTCTCCCCAAGACAAGGAATGCCATTATGTTTTATTTTTAGGTCCAATAGAGTTAACAGTCCCGATTTTATTCAAATTATCACTTTTTTGGGTATTTTCAATGCACGTGCCTATCGAGGTTCCAATTTCCATTAAGCATCCTAGGTTGGCAAAATCAGAGGGAGAAGATCGGAAAAGCCATGCAAGTCGGAAATCGATGATGCATGCTAAGTAAGAAGACTTACAGTGCCTCCCAGCTCTCTCCATGCGGGATGCAAAACAGAATTTGAAACCTATGCTATATGCAAGATGCAATCCGAAGAAATCGCCCTAGGTATAGAAATTGCTATTATCGTGAAGCACCACAAGTCGCTCATTCATCTCTAGCCTCAAAAAGTCCGGTCTTGGCTCACCCCTCCTCTGTGCTCAACACACTTGAGCTTAGGAGAAAGCGCTTTGCGGGGCTCGCTGTGGCACAAAGGCTAAGAGATAAACGAGCGGCTGTTTAGAGTTTGATCTAGGTCCAAAGCGAACTATAGGTACATGCAAATCAATTAGGGTGTTTGGACCTAACTCTACGACCAAGCAACTCCTACAGCTAAGGGCTCATTCACACAAAATAATAAAACTGAAATAAAATAAAAGGGAAGAAAAAGAGTTCAAATCATCGAGGCCCCCAAGGGAACAATCCCTCGGGCAATGGACCTCGGGAGTCGAAGTGTACCTGTGAGAGTCCTGTATTATTACAAAATTCTAAGGGTCACTCTCTCACATAAATATACATATTAAAATAAAATAAAATGCATGAAGATGGAGACTGTCTTCAAAAATTCTCCTTCATGTGTCATGGATGCTCTCCCCTGTTGGCTTGGCATAGAAAAGCCAACACCGCCTCGCTTGGGTGCATAGGTCCTCCTAGGAGATCCTCCTTCGCTTGGCGGTCCCTCGCATCAAAGACAAAAAAAAAAGATGGTCAGAGCAGTCAATCAATAATATCAAATAAAAATAAAAATAAAAATCACACAAATAAATAAATGAAGGACATGAACAAAGAATCAAAGAAATGAACAAATAACCACACAAAATCATACAAAATCCGTTGCCTCCCCGGTAACGGCGCCATTTGATGACTGGGGGAAATCAAGGGTCTAGATATCTCACAAGGCGAGAAATCCAGTCGCTGAATCGACCACTTAAAGATCCCCAGATCAATCAACAGTTAACCCACAATAAATATATGCAATAAATATCCAAAAGTGTGGAGTTAAAATTTATTATAACTCTACATGCAAATGTGTATAGGTGTAAGTACAGGTAGAGGTCGAACACTGGGAGGCGAAGGGAATGTATGTGATGTATCATGTATTCAATTCATTGTTCATGTCCATTTATTGTTTTAGTGGGTTTTGGGTTTTGTAATTTTTTTTATATTTTTGTTTTTATAAATTTTTTTAATTTTATTTTTATATTATATATATATATTTTTTTTATATATATTTTTTTACTATTTTTAGTTATATAATATATATATAAAGATGTATATATAAATCAGAAGAGAGAGAGAGAAGTAATATAGTATGTATATATATACATAAAAACTTAATATATATATATATATTTTTATGCTTTTTGATATATATATATATATATATTTTAATTTTTTTTGTTATTTTCCTGAAATATTTCTAATTTTTATGTATTTTTAAATTCAAAAATGTCCACAATAGAGGACTAATTAAATAACCGTATATAATTTGGGTTTTAAAAATATAAAATAAACTCCAAAATTACCCAAATTAATTTTAATACATTAATAATGATATATAGATAATTATAAAAGAGAAAAAATATATTTTTGGGTTTTTTAAGGATTTTTCTATTTTTTTGTTGGATTTTGGAGCTTTCTGATTTTTTAATTTTCTTTTTCATATTTTTAGGATTTTTCATTTTCTAGACTCAATATATATCTAAATATATCATATATAAATTTTTTGGAATTTTTCAAAAACATTTTCTAATTTTTTTGTATTTGTTAATTTAGACAGTACAAAAATGGCTTCCATTTCATTTTTAATAATTAAGAAAAATGCAAAAAATGCAAACTAAAATATGAGCGTGAACAAGCGTGGCATAGAGCACCTATCCTAATTTTTGTGGATTTTTAGAAGCCATCTAGGTATTTTTAATAAATGGATAAAGACACAAAAATAAAACAGCCTGGCAGGGGTATTTTTGCAAATAAAATAAATTCCAGGGGCTTCAATGCAAAAATACAACAGAAATAAACATTTATTTTAATTTTTAGAACTATTCTACAATATACAGAAAGCGCCAGGGTATGACTGCAAAATTTCACGCGCCTCACGTGGGACTGCACGTGAGGCGCGGAAGGACCTAAATGTAATTCTAATTAAGTCAGGGTCCTATCTGCAAAATTTACAATTTATTTATAACGTGCTAATTTATTTACAGGACCAAAAATGAAATACAAGAATTAACGGGGCAGAATATGCAAATTACCCCTAATAAGGCGCGCTCATGGACGACTGATCTTCGTTCACTTGACACGTGGCGCCTCCACGTGCGCCGATGACGCTTCGCCGATGGAGGGCTGAGATTAGATCACTCGCGTGATCTGATGGTCGATGCAGAGTTCCATCCAACGGCTGTGATCAAAACTGGGGCCTTCGTCTTGATCCAACGGCTGGGAGATGATGTGGAAGAACAGGGAAGAAGGCTCGCCGGGGCGAGCTTCTTCCTCCTGGATCTCGCCCCCTCGCCGATCTTCGCCGCACCTGAAGGTCCAAGAAGCTTCCTGGACGGTGTCTCTAACTGCTGGAGGTCTCGGATCGGCCGGAGATGCCCTGGAGAACCCTCGCGAGGTCGAAGAAGGCGAGGTGCTCCAGGAACCTCCGCCGCTTTGGCAATCGTCTCCTGGTGCTCTGTTGCGCACCAAACCTGCTCAGGAAGAGAACTAGGCTCGAGGTCGTCAACCTCGACCTGGGGTTTGAAGCTGTCAGCACGCGGATGATGATGGGCGGAGAAGCTCCGGCGAAAGGCGGTGGAGGAGCTTCGATTCGCAAAGCCTAGTAGGCTCCGGTGGCTAGGAAGCGGCTGGAAGGTGGAGAAGGCGATGGGGACCGAAATGGTGGCGGGATGGTCTCGGGGCACAATCGGAAACAAGGTGAAAATCTCGCCGGAGTAGAGCTCCAGCGAACTACGAATCGGGCATTCTAAGCTAACCTACTAAACTAAATGCAAAATAAAAGACGGGAATAAAATGCTGGAATCAAAACCTATCTAAAAATCATAAAATGCGCAGCTCTTATACCTGGGGGCCTCCAGGGAGCAGAGCGGCTGCCGGAGCGCCGCCGCGTCAAAATTTCCTCCTTCTCCGGCCGAGTCAACTGCTGGTAAAGCACCTCCTGTCACGAGGGCAACGCCAGGAATCGAATCAAGCACAGCAAGGGGGGTGAAATTGGCCAAATTCGGCAGAGGAGGAGGAAGCTTTTATTTATACACAATTCTGAAGACCCCCAGTGACCGGCGATTATTAATGAATCGGTGGTATGCACAATGGATCCAAGATCTCGGCGGGATTCACGGATGGTCAGGGAACATTTTTCATGAAGGGATCGAAGGCGATGGATGAGAGATTCGAGCGGGAAAAAAGGGAGAAGACGAGCGAAAAGATAGTGCCCGTCAAGTCAAGCGGCTGGAGGCCGAGTTGACTGGGGTCAACTCGCGGAGGGACCTGATTGGTCCACCTCAGCCGCTACACGCCAAAACAGGGATCCTTATTAGAAATTGATTTATTTAGTTGGGTAAATGATTTTATTAATTTTTGCTTATAAAATAAAAAATGTGTATTATTTCATGTAGTATTTATTTATGATTTTTATTTAATTTTCGAAGTATTTTATTACGATTTTATTTTAATAATATGTATATGTATGTATTCACATGTATTTTTAGGTATTTTATTTTTAATTTATTTATTTTCTTTTATTATTTTCTTGGCTTATTTTATAAATTTATAACTTATTTTTGTGAGTATAAATGTATTTTTATTTGATTTTTATGAGTTCATTTACATATTTAAATAAATAGGTATATATGTATGTAAGTATACTTATAGGTATTTTACCTGTATAGTATATACATTGTATTTATTCGATTAATTTTATGTGTTTTCATTATGGATTTGTATTTTTAATAAGATATATATACATTATTACAAAAATATAAGAGAATTGAATAATTAAAGAATGTTTTCCTCTTTTATTTATGTACATCCTTCTCATAGGTATATTGCCTATATATCTTGTAGACTTATTTTATTTTACAAATTCTTTTTTGGTTTTCTTTTAATTTCAATATGTACATGTATTATATACATTATTTACAAAATTCTAAAAATATGAATTTATAAAAGTAATGAATATCGAATAAAATGAATATTTTAATCAGGCATTTATGTACAAGAAGGGCCAAAAACCTAACTTCCACAGATGGACTCCAAAAATTATGAAACCGATTTTATAAAATGGTTTATGAAATGCTATATACAATTAAAGGTGAGTTTGGGTGATTTGGAGTTTTTATTTGCAAGATATGGGTCTGTGAAGTTGAGATTTTTGCTTTTTATTATGTGTATAAAATGTACACTGAATATTATTTTTGCACAAACTCAATTTTGTATTTTTATTTATATTATTATCTACAACTTTTATGAACAAAGTTTCTTTATTTGATGAATAAATAAATATGTACAAAATAGGTGCCAAAAATGCATAAATAAATGAATTAATAGATGAAGTTTTCATTGTATCATTGGCCCTTATCTCCCCCTACTTTATTCCTTGTCGACCAAGTCCATGCTGGCCTTGGTCTCGGGGTTAGGGTCATAAAATATTTGCAATATTTTATTCCTTTTTCTTTTCTTCTCTTTATTCTATAATTTTGGCATTAAAAACCTTATTTTATACCCAATTAACACAAAGAATAATGAATGCTATTATGTACAAATAAATGCTATTTACATGCATTTGCTGGGGTTTTTAAGGCCAAAATGATAGAATAAAGGTGATGAAATGGGGATTCATCACCTATCGATAATCTGATCGATAAACAGTAGCGGGAAGTAATACTTCTTGGACGCCTAATTCAAACGTCTGTAGTCCACGCAGACGCGCCAAGAAGTCGGTACTCGGGTAGTGATCTCCTCTCTGTCCTCATTGATCACTGTAGTGATACCCATCTTCTTGGGTACCACATGTAAAGGACTAACCCACTTTGAGTCGGAGATCGGATAGATAAAATCGATGCTCCTCCACTTGGATATTTCCTTCATAACCACCTCTCGAAGATTCAGGTTCACCCTGTGTAGAAACTCACGTGATGGCATGGCATCATCCTCGAGAAAGATATGGTGGGAGCACAGAGCCAGACTCATCCCATGGAGATCCGTTACTGACCGCCCGATTGCCTTGCGATTCTTCTCAAGAATCTCCATCAAACGAGATTCTTGATCTTCGATCAGATTGAAAGAGATGATGACCGAAAACATTTTAGATTCTCCAATAAGGAATCAATATTTCATTGACTGAAGTAACAGTTTAAGCTTAGGGGGAGAAGGAATAGGAAGAGCGGGTTTGACTAGGGCCTGAGTATAGGCTACTAGATCGATATGCCAGAGCTCAGCTGCTCTGACTCAGAAAGATCTGGAGACTGCCTTTCTGATTGCTGACTCTGTTGTATTGGCTCGGTCTCCATGCTGGTTATAGGCTCTTCTGAAATTAGACGCGGAACATACTAATCAAAACTATGCCAATCAAAGTCCGCATCTATATCGGAGGGATCAGATTCGGAATAACAAGATCAAAATCAGAATGATCATCATCAGAATCATCGGCCTTGGCCTGTGACTGTATTTGCGCCAAGACTGTGTTATCAAATCTGTCTTCATATAATATCTGCAACTCAGACTCCCCTGAAGGCATTATGAATGAATGTATGCTTGGTTCGAACCAAATGGCTTCATTATCTATTTGCATGAGTCACAGTCCTGATGACTATAGGGTTCGTCATCAGATGCTTGCTCTGACTCTTCTGATTTGGCTTTGAGATATTGGATCGTCTCTATGTGTATACTCTCACCTTGGATGCTAAGGTACACCATCCCTGTACCATAATCAGAAACAACCTTTGCTGTAGCTAGAAAAGGTCATCCTAATATGATCGAGGTATCGATCACACATTCAGGGACCACCATGTCCAACATGACGAAGTCCACGGAAAATTGCAAATCCTGAATGGTGACAATAACATCTTTGATTAATCCCTTCAGCCTCTTGACCGATCTGTCAGCAAATTGCAAGACCGTTTTACTTGGTCCAAGAGGTCTAAACTCAAACTTATCGAGTAAGGAAGAGGGAAGGAGATTAATCGATGATCCACTATCTAAAAGAGTACGATCAAAAGTCTGATCGAGGATCTCACATCTAACATACGGTGCTTCCGTGTCTGATCTTTTGGCTGGGAGACGATTCTGGATGGTGTGATAAGTTTCCTTGGTCAACACACAGATTTCATAACAGTGATTACATTGCCTCTTCTTTCTGCGAACAGTGGTTTGCTCATTGAGAGCTTTCTGCAGAAGAGGGATGTGTTCCAAGGCTTCCAAAAGAGTCAACTGGATAGTGAATTTATCAAGCATCTCTTTCGTCAAATCAAGTGTGGGTGTGGTTTATAAGTGATGGGGATTACTACTTGAAACTTGGGCTTAAGCATTTTGGGTGGTTGTCAACGGGTCCATTTGGGCCCGAACTCAACAAGTTATCGGGGTCAGTTTTCCTCAATAACAGACCTGTGACCTAAGCCCGGGACGTTAAAAATGGTATCAGAGCGAGTTCCCGCTGATAGTGGAAAGGGCTACTCGAGAGGTGGAGCCACCCCTACAAAGAGATAGGAGGAAATGGCTACCTGGAGCTTGAAACCGTCACTGTCACTGGGAATAAGTGATGGACCATGTTGCAACGAGGACGCTGCGAATATAAGTGGGGGAGGTTGTAACACCCACACCCCCCAAACATAGTACCACATCTAAAACTCACGAAGTGTGGGTGTGGTTTATAAGTGGTGGGGATTACTATTTGACAACTTGGGCTTAAGCATTTTGGGTGGTTGTCAACGGGTCCATCTGGGCTCGAATCCAACAAGTTCTCAGGGTCAGTTTTCCTCGATAACGGACTGGGGACCTAAGCCCGGGAAGATGCAAATGGTATCAGAGTCAATTTTCCTCTGATAGTGGAAAGGGCTACTCGAGAGGTGGAGACTACAAAGAGATAGGAGGAAATGGCTACCCGGAGCGTGCAGTCGCAACTGTCACTGGGATAAGTGATGGACCATGTCGCAACGAGGATGTTGCGAATATAAGTGGGGGAGGGTGTAACACCCATACCCTCAAACATAGTACCACATCTAAAACTCACGAAGTGTGCGTGTGGTTTATAAGTGTTGGAGATTACTACTTGAAACTTGGGCTTAAGCATTTTGGCTGGTTGTCAACGGGTCTGTTTGGGTCCAAACTCAATAAGTTATCAGGGTCAGTTTTCCTCGATAACGGATCGGGGACCTAACCCGGGACGTTATAGGACTACCTTGAGGTGATCGTGAGGTCTCACAAGGTGGACCACAAGGTGATTGCTCACGGAAGCTAATGAATAATCTCAACAATCAACCCCCAATTAATAATAAGGCAATGCAAGGTAATGTAATGTGGAGTCAAAATGATGTGTAAGTGTGTGAGTGTGTGCATATGTATACATATATACATACATACATAAGGCAAATTTTAATAAGATACGTCCTTCCTGAGTTCAGGAAAGTCGTCCCTTTTGTGAAAACACTAGCACTTCAGTAGAATAAGCATACAATTCGAATTATAACTGCACGTTAAATAGAAAATAACACATTATATAATACAAAACTCCACATTGCATTTTTTACTAAATGCAACATCAAAACTGCACATTATAATACAAATTACTTATTCTTCTAAATGCTAAGTTTATTAACAAAAAAGAGGTGACATTCCCGAACAAAACTAGCTACCACATTGACAAAAAAGCAAATATCAAAATCAACCAGTCTCACTGTAGGTTGTTGTCTTGCAACCCTATATATTACATCAACAAACTTCGAGAAAATTGTATCAATAGATTCAATGTCTTCTGGAAACTCGACATTGTATAAAAACATATGTGCCGATGTTTTGCCTCTACCACACCATCGATACCTTCAAAAAGCAGATAGTGTGTTCTATGGTTATGACCACATGCATAATTACAAACAACAAAGACAAAATATCAAAACAAGAAAAGGGAAGCTATGAATACGAATCAAATAATGGAAAAGCTCGTTTATATTCAATGATAAATAAACCAAACAAAAAAAGTCTAATGACCAAACCAAAATTACCATACAGGAAACAAATCTAATGATAAATAAAACCTAATGACCAAACCAAAATAACCATACAAAAATCTAATATATGGAATATATAATAAATATATAAAAATCAGTAAGTACAAATAAAAATAATTCTTTTTATTTTTAAAGGTTAAAATATTTTTAAGGTATTTCTAATAATTAATACTAATATGTATATATAACTACATATATGTATATAAATACAATATAAGTTATTCTATTTAAAAATATATTGTCAAAAATTAATAAATAAAATGTTTTTACGCTTTTTTATATTTTCATCTCTTTTTATGATTTTTAGTGATTTTTGCTATTTTTATGTATTTTTAACATCCATATTATCTCAGAGGGAATAAATAAATATTGAACGGCTTTGAGTTTTAAAAATATAAACTTAGTCCAAAATTTCTCAAACTATTTTTAATATGTATAAATAAGTATATATAGAAATATAGGATAGAAACAATTTTTTGGATTTTCTGGAAATGTTTTATATTTTTTTAGTGTTAGAGAGGGTTTGAATTTTTTGGATTTTCTTTTGTATTTTTTAGTGATTTTTTATTTGGAGTGATAAAATACAATAATATTAAAGGTGGTTTTATATTGTGTTCGTATTTTTTAACTTGAACAAGGAAAAAAAGACACCTTTTGATTTTTTTATAAATAGAATACGAGAGAAATATGCTAAATGGAATATATGGCATGAATGAGCATACTATCAAGAATTTTATCCTATTTTTGTATAATTTTTGGTATTACGACAACTATTTATATAAAATGGAAAAGTAGAAATAAAAATACATAAGCTGGTAGGGGCATTTCTGCAATTTTAAATGAAGGCGAGGTGTACCTTGTAAAATACTCAAATTTTTTGACCGTTAATTATGAAATTTTGAACGAAACAGAAATAGTAAAATTTACAAGAGTACAATGGAAATTTACCCAACTCATGTGGGGGCCACATGAGCTGAGCTAGCAAAGGACCACTATGTAATATATGGAAAGTGCATGGTTCTTGCAATGGAAATTTACCCAACATAGAGTAATTTTTCCACAAAGTTAAGCCTAATTTAAATATTTTAAAAAATATTAATTAATTACAAAAAAGTATGGAGAGCATTCTTGCAATTTACCCTACATAAGTATGTTTCATCCAACCATCCTTTGGTTGCTACGTGGATGATCCTGCAGTTGATGGTACGTAATGGTTCAGCTTGATTGGATGGCTCAGATTAGATCTTGGTCGTGTTATTGATGCAACCGTGTTCTAGGGCCCTGAAGGAACATCCCAAGAATACCGGCAAGCCGAGCTTCGATTGCCCCGTTCTATGGCCTCCGTTGTCCTCTCCTCCTTCTGATGATGGCTTTACTTTGTTGGGGTGTGCTCCACATATGCAGGTTGGCTCTGTTGAGCTCCTGGTCAATGCAGATGTATCTGGGAGATTCTCACTCTAGGCCTTCCTAGAGCACTGTTTAAGCCTTGATTCGAGGCTCCAGGTGGTTTCGAAGCACCATAGATGCAACAAAAGACAGGGAGGCTCGAGGCAGTTCACCTCGACCTAATCTGAAGCTGAAACAGTATAGGAATGAGCTAGATGGTGAAGCTCCAGCTTATGAAGAGGGTGGAGCTCGATTCACTAGGTCTGTGTAGGATTGGGTTGGGAAGGGGGCAAACGATGGAGAATTTGATGAGGAGCGAGATGATGGTGGATGCTAGTCGGAAGACGGACGGAAACTGGAGAATTTGGCCTGGAGCTTGAGCTCCAGGTCAAATAAGGAGTTTCAAATTACATCAAATTTAAGAACTAAGAACATAAATTGATAAGCGGGAATGAAAACTATAACTACAAGTTACCTAGGAATGACGGGAAAGAGCCTCAATTTGACCTGGGGGTCAAAGAGGCTGAACCATCGGAGGCAGCTCTGGTAATGGACTTGGATCGACCTCCTCCTCGCTTCCTCCTCACTGCAAATCAACGAGACCTCTCATTGTCACCACGGGGGCATTGCACTAGAGATCTACGTGGCTAAGAGGTGAAGAGGAGTGATGCAACTTCAAAAAATGGAAGAGGGGCTAGTTTTATAGACAAGAAAATGGTGAAGTTCGCATAGGTGTCGTGTGTGCGGGAGGAAAGGTGGGTGAAAAGCATGGCATCAATGTAAGTGGCGGAGATGCAAGGATCAGAACAGTGGAAGGATCGAGGGAGATAGAGGCATGAAGATTGCATGAAAAGTAGAAGAAAAAGGATGCCAGATGACTTTCTGACAGGGCGACTCTGAAGGATGTACAATAGACCTAGGTCAACTTTTGGAGGCCTCTGGTTGGTCCACATGGACCAATCAGAAAATAAAAATGCCCAAAATTCTTGTAAATTAATGTTAATTAATAAATGAATTAATTACTTATGGTTAAAATGTAAAAAATAATTGTAATTGAAGTGTTTTATGCATTTTTATTTATTTATACAAGGCTATTTATAACATGTTAACATTTACACATATATATATATAGGTAAAAATGCATGTATTTTATTATTATATACATGTATTTTATATATATTAAGTTTATTTATATACATATTTAGGTATATGTACTTTATTTTACTAAGTTTATTTACATAATTAATTATGTACACTATTCTTATATTTATATTATAGTATACCTTACACACACAGATATATATATATATATATATATCAAAGTACTTTATTTATTTTAATGAATTTTTAATGTTTTTATTTTATTTTTATTATTTACATTTATTTTAAATAATATTCACAAATTTCAAAAAATACAAGAAATATAAAAATATAAATAATAAATACATTGAATAAAATCTAACTTTTGCATCTTAACTCCAAATTAAATGAAACCACCTTCATTAAATATGTAATTTTATTTTATGAACAATAAAGGTGAGTCTGGTAATTTTTTTGAATGTATAGAGAAGATACTAGTCTGTAAAGTTTTCTTTACAGCTTTTTATTTTATGTATCTTGGGCACATTATGCATTATTTTCAGTGAAATTAATTTTGTAGTTTTCTTTGCATTTTTATGTACAATATTCATGTTGAGGGTTTATTGATTTGAGGTGCAAAAATAATAAAATAAAATGGATCCCAAAATTTATTTATTGAGCAAAAAGAATTGTGTTTTTTTGTGAATTTTTATACAATTTCTCTATCCTATCTCCCCCTACTTTATTCCTTGTCGATGAAGTCATCATGATAACTGTGACTGTGGGTCTAGGGTCACTCAGTTTCTTTTACACTTCATTCTTTTTCTTTTCTTTTCTTTACTCTTTTATTTTGGAATTAAATACAATATTTATATACTATTTTATGTTAATTATAGAATGTTTATTTTCACAAATTAATGATATATACATCCATTTAGCTAGGGATTTAAGGCTAAAATGAAGGAATAAAGGTGATGAAATGAGGATTCATCACCCCCTATACTTGCCTTTGCTAGTCCCTAGCAAACACTTATGCCTAATGTAGAAAAAGGAAATAAAGAAAAGGAAAGGAAATAACTTGGAATAATTTTCGACTTCTATATTTTCTTGATGAAGTAAAAGTTTGAAGCTTAGTTTAGACTTTTAGATTCTTAGTTCATTCGAAACCACATTAAGGTTAGGAAGTGCACAACAACCCTTAGATTCCATAACCCTATTTTCCAGTTCTCTTCATAGTCTAATCAGAACCATCCTCTTAGTCACATACTCTTACAACCTTGAAATGGTATAACAATGTGTGTGAATTTTTCAGCTCTTCCCAGACAAACCTCTGAAGTATAAAAGAGTATGCTCCTCCGATAACTCATCCTCGTGGAGACAGATATTCCCTTCTAAGGTCAAGTGCTGCTAGTATTTACAATCGAAAGAGGGAGAAGCTAGAATATAAGGAAAAGAAGTGGGAATGGACTAGTGTAGTCTTCATTCCCTTATAAGTCTCATCCAATGTAACTGAGACTTTACCAAGAAATCATGATTTTTCTGTAAGCTCAATATTTTTGTGAAATTTTTGGTGTAGGATTCTTCCTTAATATTTTCTTTGACTTTACATTGCCATGTATTCTTGTTTATGCCCCGACGAACATAGAGTCTTTTGGTCCGCCCATGTTTTGGGGTATTGCAAAAAGTTGCACTTGGAGTCCATTCCTCATCCAAAGCATTGTTTCAATCCAATCTGTAGTATTTAGATATCATTGTAACCATAAGAAGTGGGTTAGAGCACCGATTTCAGCAATCCCCAGAAATGGTTCCCGAGCCGCCCTTGACGAAGCGACCTAACATTGTCTCGACTTAGACTCAATGATTTTTAAACAATCAATCTGGGTTGAGCTAAGTGGTAAGTGCGAGGTTTCTAGTCAAGTAGCATCTTCAAGTGTCTTACGTATTATATGAAGGGTTCTATTTAGACACATTCAATCGACTCATGAACATAGTCTCGTAGAACCTAAAGAATTAAGTCAAGGTGACCTGAAGTATCCCAATTCCAGTCTTTAATGGGTTCCTCTATAATTAACTGTATTAAGGTCTATACCAAGCTCCAATCTTCTAATTGTATGTTAGACTTGTTCAATTATCTAGAATATTCCGAAAAAGCAAATTCTATGTACAATGCAAGAAAATATTTTTGTGAAGTAATTTTCTGATTTTAAAATTTTAAGATTTTTGGGAAAAAGTTTTGCAATTTTTTTATGCATGTTTTTGAAAATATTTTACAAATTTTTATAATTTCTAATTTTGCAAAGTTTTAGAGATATTTGAATAAAGGTTAGTGAAAGAAATATGTCCAAATATTTACACGGGAGTGCTCTGTCATTTACAAGAATTAGTTTTAAGGATGTACACTAGGTATTCACAAGAACTAATTTAGTGGTTCTTACTAGGTTTTTTTATACAAGGTTTGTAAAGAACTTTATATGTTATAACTATGTACAAGGTTCTCAAAATAATTTAAAAATATTTTCACAGACATTTTGAAAACTTTACTTTGAAAATATTTTCACAGACATTTTGAAAACTTTACTTTGAAAATAATTTGACAAACATTTTTACAAATATTTACAAGATTTGAAAATCATTTTGCAAAGATTTTTCGAACAATATGTATATGTTTTTCAAAGTATTTTTGCAATCATTTTCCAAACCATTTGAAAATAAATTTTCAAAACATTTTATTCAAATAAATAAAAGAAACTTTCATAAACAAAGCATTTTTACAAAGGTTTGAAACCTTTTGCAAAATAATTTCCAAACAATTTCCTTAAGATTTTTCAATGAAATTTTCCAACTATTTTTCAAACATTTTTCGAGACATTTTTAACTAGCTTATTAACCTTAATTACAAAGAATTTGTTATATGTTCAAATTTTATTAATTAGACATATTATTGAAAATATGAAAGTACAAGTTATGATTAAAGTATATACAACATATATATGACCACCTTATACTTATCTTGAGCTATGTCCTCATAGGTCGGAAGAAAAGGAAAACATAACTCGTGCTAAGTATAGAAAAGTATGTACTATAATAAATTAGTAATAAAAGAATGAAAAGTCAACTGTCCTCCTATTCTTAGGATCAATTAATCCTAAGTATAACATACTATATATAACATGCAGATAGGTTCGAGGGCGGGAACAAACAAATCATCGGCTCGACATATCTTCCCTTATACTTAGGATAAAATATCCCTAACTATAAACAGACTATCAGGAGTTGAGGAGACAAGTGAGGGATCGAAGAATGAGCACCCATATACACTCATCCCCCCTATACTTAGGATGAAGCATATCCTAAGTATAGCAATAATGAATGGGATGGGTGAACTTATCAGAAGAATGAAAGAATGAGATTTGAAAAGAAGAAAACAAGAACAGATCAATTAATCAAAAATGTTTTTGTGTGCCTTGTCTGACTTTGCTGATGTTACGACTTCAAGCTCATCTTGATAGACCACATGTATTGAATCAAAAATGGTCAGGGATGTATCATGAATTGGATATGGCTTCAACAACTATCTGTTGATCATGAAAGGTTGTGTGTCAACTGACAAACCATATATCACAATACCTCCATTGTCACATACATGTTTCACTACAAAAGGCCATGCCCATTTGCTCTTCAACTTCCTTGGGAAGAGTTTCAACTTTACATCAAACAACCAAACCTTATGACCTGGCTCGAAAGTCTTCCTGCAGATGTGCTTGTCGTGCCACTTCTTGACTTTCTCCTTTACATCAAGCTGTTATCATATGCGTAGTCTCTGAATTCAAGTACTCTATTAAGACCAAGATTTCTATTCTTGTCGGCCTTCTTGGAATCCGAATTGCAAACATTGGTTGCCCATAAATATTTGTGAATTAATTCCACGAGAAAATGGCATGGCTTTCCATAGACTAAGAGATAAGGAGACATTTCCAAAGGTGACTTGTACGAGATGCGATAGGCCCACATAACTGAGTCAAGCAATTGTCACCAGTTCTTCCTGTCGGGTCGTACAAGCTTCTAAAGAATAGTCGTGTTCTTGTTGTTTGAGCATTCAACCAGGCCATTGGACTGTGGGTGGTATGGAGAAGCGACTCGATGTTTAATACATTATTCATGAGTCAGCTTCTTCACTTATCTGTTGATAAAATGGCTACCACCGGATATCATATCTTTCAAGATCCAAACCTTGTAATGATGTTTTCTTTCAGGAAATGACATACAGGGTGACTGCCAGCAACTCGGGTTGGGATAGCCTCCTCCCAACAACTGACATAATCAATAACAAGAAGAATATATTCAAATATCTGGCTCTTACGAAATGGGCCCATGAAGTCAATGCTCCAAGTCTGGTATATGAATCTATTTCAAGGGCATTTTGTCTCTCAATCCAATAGTTACACCCATTTTCTGATAGTCTATACAATGTTTCACAAAGTCTTCTACATCTTTGAAAAGAGTCGGCCACCAGAGGCTGCATTGGAGGACTTCACTGTCGATCTTTTCTAGAGTGGTGTCCTCCTGATTCTTGATTATGGTAATGTTTGAGGACACTATGGACTTCCTTCTGAAGAATGCACCTTCTCCAAATGCAACCTGCCCCCTCATGAAACAAATATGATCCTCCCATTGGTAGAAATGAATATCTGACAAGAACTTGTCATATTTCATCTTCGTCCAATCTTGTGGAGTTCTTTTGGAAACAAGATAATCTAAAATATAGGAAAATCAGGAGAGCGAGGTGACAGACAAAATTGACTCATCTGGGAAAGTTTTTGTAATTGATATCATGCTCTGCTCAAGATTATCTATCTTTGGTAGTCTTGAAAGATGATCTGCAACCATATTTTTTATTACAGGCTTGTCTATGCTTTCAAGATCAAATTCCTGAAGTAAAGAATGAATCTAGGTTTGGCATCTTTCTTACTTTGCAAATACTTGATGGCAGAATGATTTGTTTAAACAATGACTTTGGATCTCAATAAATGTGATCTAAATTTTTCCAGGGCGAAGACGGCTGCTAGAAGATACTTTTTAATGATGGTATAGTTCTTATGTGCTTCGTTTAATGTCCTACTAGCATAGTGAATCGTAAATGGTAATCCATCTCTCTTTTGTCCTAAGATCACACCGATGGCATAACTAAAAACATATATCATAATCTCAAATGTTAGAGACCGATCTGGTGGTTGTAATACAGGGGCTTGGCTGACTAATTCTTTCAACTGATTGGTGTCTTGGAGAACTATGGCATCTACAATAAAATCTGTCTCCTTGCCTAGAATGGTGATCCCTGATTGGTAGTTGGGATCTCCTCTCCCTTGTCATTCTTCACAATGGTGATCCCTGATTTCTTCAACACTATGTGTAGGGGACTCACCCATTCAGAGATGGGATATATGAATCCAACATCACACCATTTTGTGATTTCATTCAAAACAACCTCATGAAGATTGGGGGTTCAATCTACGCTGAAATTCTCAGGATGGCTTGCTATCCTCTTCAAGGTAGATGTGATAGGAACACGATGAAGGATTAATCCCATGGAGATCTGAAATTTTCCATCCTATTGCTATGCAGTTTCTTTCTAGAACCTTGGGCAAATGAGATTCTTGTCCCTTGGTAAGTTGTGGATTTATGATGACCAAGAACATGTTTTGTTCACCTACAAGGAAGGCATACTTCATGTTTGTTGGCAAAGGTTTTAGCCCATGTGTAGTCTGAATCATTTTAGCAGAGACTTCAGCAACTGTGCATGTCTACCATTGGCAATGCAAGCACTGAGTTGAGTGCTTCACATAAATCAATAATTATCTTGGTCACAAAAATATTCAATAATCTCCTCTTGCTCTGTCATGGAAAGGTGGCCAACAATGAATTCATTTGGTAAATTAGAAAAATCCCATCTTCAAAGGCAGAGGGGAACTCGATTGTTCTATCAATTCCTTCCTTCATGGAGAGGAATTTGTGTATCTCTATTTTATCAATGAACAGATTTGTATCTTGGATTTCTGCTAGAAAGTCATAGTCATATGTTCTCAATCGTGTAGGCTCACTCTCATCTGATGCAGAATCTGTCGGTTTCAGCACTTAGATCATCTCGATAGGCACCTTGTCCCTGCTACAATGAAAGGTGATATGTTCGGTGTCGTACTCCACAACTGCTTCAACTGTTCGCAGGAATGGCCATCCAAGTATGATCAGGGTGTGAAGTAAAGGATTTGAGGTGTCCATGTCTAACACTATAAATTCCACTTTGAATTGCATCTCTTAAATGGTGATAATGACAACCTCTAAAATTCCCCCGAGCCACTTTATTGAGGTATATGCAAACTGCAGGATCATTCTGGTAGACTTAAGCGGTCCCAACCCAAATTCTTTAAGTAGTGAAATGGGTATCAGATTGATGGATGATCCGCTATCAAGAAATGTTATGTCGAACTCTTGGTCGAACATCTGGCATATGATGAGAGTGGATCACATGTTTTTCAATTTTCTCGGGAGATTGCTGATTGGCTTGATTGTAGCCATGGTCAGGATATGCTTCACATTTCTTTCTCGAACTCTTCGTGGATATCACTTGGAAGTACATGCCTCCTTCAGTCCTTTCTTAATTTTATACATGTTCTTAATGGCCTTTGCAGAGGCATTTCAAGAATAATATTTTGAGTTATTTCGACCACATCAGGGTAAGATAAGGCTATTTTTATTTTTTTTTCATTTTTGCGTTACATCTGGAAATGGAATATGTACATAATCAAAAGAAAATTTATTATTCTTATTACATCAGAATTTATGTCAACATCTTGTTGTACAAATAGAAGATGAAATGGAGTGCAATCATCCATTAGAGGTGGGCATCTAAAAACTGCAAGCCAAGTTCCATCAGTTGACACTAGATTGGTTGTTGGTGCAATCCTCTCCATAGTGGTGTGGTTTTGCTTCGGTTGATGCTTTCTTTTTGGAATTTTAAATTTTGCTTATTTTTTGAATTCTTGGTGTTGGTGCTTCTTCTCCATCTTATTCTTCCTTATCTAGCCTGACTATTGGATCAGCTGATGCAGATATGGTGATTCACCAGCAGAAGCTTTATTTTTCCCCTTTGCTGCGGGAGAGGGTTGCAAAGTACTATTACTCCAGAGAGTGACAACATTCGATAAAAACATATCACGAACATATAACACTATGAGATTATATGAGACACCACAAAATATATCCTCTCTTTTCCTGAAATTATTGGTGTTTGTTCAACCTATGTCGGAATAGGAGTTTTGGCGATGATAAGGATGTCTAGCTTATGGCTCAATTATTTCAAGATCATCACCAGTTGAGCCAAGCAGTCCAGGGTTGGGTTCACAAGAGCAGCCTCAGATGTTCAACGTGATGACCACACTAAGATTGGGAATGGTGTGGAAGTTGCTGATAACAATACCAAGAATTATGTTGAGGAGAAGGATACTAATAGTGCTGAGGAGGGGGATACTGATATGGAGGAACTACGTATAACTGATACTGCTTGTGTTGATGGTACGCTAATTGCTGGTAAGAATTCTGTCTTCAATTGTTGTGGTATGGTGGAGACTACTTATGTTGAGTGATGAATACTCATTCATCGCTCTTTATTCTTATATTTTAGCTACAAAAACCTTTGCAAATACATGTAGATATCTGTAAATATTAATAATTAGCAAATTGCATGCATTGTGTAAAAATAAATAATTAGCATGTTTTTGTGCAAAAATAAAGGAATAAAGAAATAAAAGAAAAAGAGGGAGATATTTAGAATAAATATTGAGCGACCTAATCCCAAGGGAGGGCTCAGCATGGTCCTGACCGCATAAAAGCCCAAGTAGAGAGAGATAAGGAAGCTCACCTTTATACATATACCTGTAAATAGAATAAAAATATTTTCCTCTAAAAATAAAAATAAAATGGGTTTTTATTTATTTGTAAATATTTGTAAATACAAAATCAAAATAAAAATAAGAAAATTTTAAAAAGGAAATAAAAACATCCTTCCTTGTATATATCCACCATGTACATAAGACCACATAGCTATTTATTTATCCCTATAAATAAATAAATTAAAATTCCATAAAAAGTGTACATATTCTATACCTCATGATGTAAATAAATAAAATAAAAATCATAAAAACAAAAATAAAATAAAAAGAAACAAAAATAAAAATCAACATCACCATAGTATATATACCATATATGTATATAAATAAACTTATTTATTTAACCCTTGTAAATAATTAATAAAAATAAAATAAAAATACCTAAATATTCCAAATTATATCTTGTAAATAAATAAAATATAAAATTGGAATAAAAATATACAAAAATAAATAATTAAAAATCAAAATTAAAAAGTCAATATTGTATATATACCTATACATAGTACTATATTGTATATACCTTATTTTTATTTCAAAAAAATTATTTACAAATCACAAGAAAATAATTTAAAATAAAAGGAACATTTTCCATGTTTTGACTTTTGTGAAATTTGGCCATTTTCTATTTTTAATTTGAATTTCCAATTCTTTTCCACGTGGCCGCATTCCACTGGTTCACGGGGGATATTGACCCCCCGGTCAACTACCCCCCCCCCGGACCACAACCTTCCGAATCTGCGCCCGACCCGCTTCTTCTCCCATTTATTGTGCATCGATCCGTTCGCCAATCATCGAAACCCCGGGTCCTAATCCAGCATCGATCATCACTGATCCACACCCGGGGTCGATTTAAGGGGTCCGAGCTCCGATAAGCTCGCCCGACCCTCTCTTAGCCGGACCCCTAGTCGTATATAGCCTGAGCTCTGCTCGCTCTTTCACTCATCTTTGGCTCAGCTCATTCCATCCCAGTACCTCCATTGCTCTCGCCTGAGTGACAGCTCGCGATTGGCTGTGTTGCAGCAAGGAGGGAGTGATCGGACCATCGATCCGGCGACCTAGCGCCGCCGTGCGCCGCCCAGACGTGGTGCTCGAGCCTCGGGCATCGACGGCCCTCGAGGTTAGGACCCAGAGCTCCGTCAGCTCGTCCCCAGTCGACCTCGACCATCAGGTAACCTTAGTTCCCTTTCCTTTTCGCTAATTTTGAGTCACGTCCAAATTGCCCGTTCACTTACGACCGTCGATTCCGACCACCTCCCTCACCATTTCGATCATTGGACGACACCATCACCTTCGCCCCTCTCCCACGCACGTTCTCCGCCCCTTCGCTCAACCCAGTTCGCCATGGAACTGGGAGTCGAGTTCCTTTGTCGTCGCTTCACCGGAGCTCGTTCGTATCGACGCACCGACCACCCCCATCACCTCTAACCGGGTCGAGGCACTTTTCCCTCGACCCAAGAGTGCTTTTGTGCCATTTTACTGGTCTAAGGAGGACCATATGAGGTCCTCCATCTTCAGCACAGGAGCTTGAGCTCCGCCGTCATCGCCTGGGCTCATCGGAGCTCCATTGCGTCATCGGAGGAGTTCCTCAGACGCGGGAGGCTCCGATGCTTCTTCTTCGATCATCAGTAGCCCCCGAGGAGGACCATCACGCACGTTCTGGGCCGACGAAGTTCGCCGGCCACCTGTTCTTTGTGGATCCTCCGGAGCCGTCCATCCAACCCTCCAGCTCCAGATTAGATCGCAACCATCCACTTGAGGAGCAGCCACCACTGTCCGATCATTGGAGGATAGATCTGGACCGTCAGATCAGCGAGGGTTAGCCACAACTTACAACAGCCGTTGATCTTCCACGTGGCTAGCTCTCCACCATCGGATCCGAGCAGAGGCTTCTTCGTTGAGGCACCGTCATCCTCGACCGTCAAATCTGCCACACGGCACCATCGCAGCCCTCGGATTAGAATAAAGGGTAATTTCACTTAGGCCCCCTCTCTTTTTGTTTTTACTGTTCAGTCCTATAATATTTTAAGTAGTTCATTTTATTTAGGTACAATTGCATAGTGGACCTGGTAGTCTTTGTTAATTGCATTTCTACCCCTACCTGTTGTGGTCACGTGCTTCGATACGTGTATTTTTGGTGAAATTGCACTTTATAGGCTGTGTTTTCTGCTTGTTAATGAATGGAAAAATCTTTTTAGATATTTGCACATATACCCCTGTGAATGTTTTATTTGTGCATGTGCTGAATATCGTGGGAATTTTATACTTTCGCCCTTGGACTTTTAGTACGTGTTACTAATTGGTCCAGGGACTTAAGTTATTTACAAAGAGGTCCCTGAGTGCCCAGATCACGCGCATGGCGCGTGAGATCTTGGACATTTTGCACCTGGACCCCCTGGGTTTTCGTTCTTGTTATTTCTAGGCCCTTAGAGATATTTTTATTACGATCAGGTCCCTATGACTGTGGGCTCTTGATTGTTTTGAATAAAATATCAAATCCACTCCAAATCAAGTGAAAATTTGATACGTGTCTCTTGCCATTGTGTAGAATTTTCACTGAATTTTGGGAAATTTTTGGAGCCCTTTTTCTATTTTTAAAAATATAAAAAAAATCATTTTTCTTACTGTCCAGATTTAAAATTCACAAAAAATATTAAAACATCTTTAAAAATTACAAAAAAATCAGAATTTGTTTGTTTTGTTGTGTTTAATTTTGGTCATTTTTGGATTTATAAAATTTATAAAAATTGAAAAGCCCTAAAATCCCATAAAAATTCTAGTAACTTATATATAAATCCAAAAATAATAAACTCAGCTATTGAATTTTCATTTTTGTTTATATTTTATGGGAAAAATACCTCCAGGCTATTTGAAGGCCATTATATATTTTATTTTGGCCTTTGAAGCCCGACTGGACAGCAGCACTGTTCCCCTGTCTTGTTTCATTTTTATAAAATTATATAAAAATCAGAAAATTGTCAAGAATTAACCAAAAATAGTAAAAAATATAAAAAGATAAAAATATTTTTGTTTGAATTTTTGGAGTAGCTTTGAGTGATTAAATAATTGTGTGAAGTTGCTTGTTTCACTTGTTTTCCTATTTTTTTATTATTTAAAAATCCAAAAAAAATATAAAAAAAATTAAAAACCACCAAAAATAATTTTCTTTTATTTGTTTTTATTTTAGACTACTTCGTAGGCCGCGAGTTCAACCCGTGCTCCTTGAGTTCGATCCTGATCGCTATACCAGGCTAATCCAATAGCCAGGGCCACTATTGATTTTCTCTGATTTTATTTGTGTTTTGGTGATCTGCTCTCTCAATTTTTCTTGTTGATCTGGATTTCTCGAGTGACTGTGGTCGCAACGACCTTAGTTATATTTCATCTACCTTAGTTGCTCGTTAAAATTCGGCTCATCAGAATGGTGCCGTTGCCGGGGAGCACGGCTTAGTAGTCAGTTTTGATTTTCTTTTTTATTTTGCTTTCTTTTTCGCGACTTTCCGCGGCTCTTTCTGAGTTCGCAGCTTTTCGTGGATTTTATTTTTTCTTTTATTTTTATTTTATTTTCTATTCATTTCTTTTCTTTTATTTTTGTTTTTGTTTGTTTATTTTTATTTTACATTTTTGCACATATACCCCTATTTCATTTCACTTGTTTTACCTGCTTTATTTACTTTATTTTATCTGGTCTGTGACACTTGGTTGTATTCTTGCGAGGGCCTGAGGACCGAGGCGGCAACTTTCGAGGAGCCGGCGCAATCGCGGTGTTCGGAGGCGGCTCCCTTCTGTACGGAGCTGTAGGAGAGAGCGAGGAGACAGCCGAGTGCGGCTTTTAGTTTAGTTCAGTTAGACTTTATTTTCAGAACCATTTGAATTATTGTAATAATACAGGGACATTACACTTGGACTTGAGAGACTCTCGGGGTCTATTTCGCCGAGCACCGGTGTGCTCAGGGGACCCCTCGGCTTTCTTTGCGGTTTTTTGCGGTTTTGATTTTTTACTGCCTTTTCCGATTTCTCACGGATTTCTCGAGCCCCTAGACTTAGGAATTTCTATTTGATTGTGTCATAATTCATAGGATCCAAACACCCTAATACATTTGCCTATTCCTATAGTTCGGTAATTGGACCTATAATAAAAGATTAATAAAATAGTTTATTCACTTCCTTCGAGCCTACGTACTGCAGCCCGCCCTGCCAAGCGCTGCTCCTAAACCCGATTTGTCGGGAGGAGGAGGGGTGGACCGAGACCGGACCCTTTGGATCGGAGGCTGGTGGTCAACTAGTGGTTCTTTCGAGTAGAAATTGCTGTTTAGGGACTCAGTTTTCCGCCTGCACCATTTAGGTAGTTTATTTTCTGTCTTTCAATTCTGTGCGGATCATTTTGCATGTAGACTGCTGGAGTCAGGTACGCATTTCTTACTCTGCATGCATCATTGATTTCATCATGCATCGGCTTTTTCGACTTCTCCTCCCTGATTTTTGGACTTAATAACCAGGAGAACCAAAAAATTCGTTAGGCGATTTTGCTTTTTATTGAAAAATACCTAAAAAGAAAAATAATAAAATTTGGTACTGCTAACTCTATCGACCCTAAAAGACACCTCACCTAAAAATGTTTTTGTCTTGGGGAGAGCAACCCCCTCATTGCCTGGTTTGCTTGCGCGAGAGAGTGACCACGCACACTAGGTAGAGCCCTACGATATTCTTCTCGACTGATTACCGGCTCTTTCTGTACGGGACAGTCGGTTGAGAAAATATCGGGTAACCCAACAGGTCACGTAATCGCTCTGCTATCCTGACTGATAACCAAAATAAAATTGACAAGATAATTGACCGAGCCTTTACGGTCTTCAGCTCGTATTGCGTTGGTGAATCGGGGGTTTGCTTGTGATCATAGTTGTTACCAGATCTCATCCGCACTACTCGCCACATCAAGATGATGGGCAGACGATCTCTTAGGCAGTCTCTGGCTGCACCGCTTTTGGGCACGTCTACCTGCTCATCTAGGTTGGTTCGTGAGAGCCGAGACCCGCTCTCCGAACCCGAGTACGACTCCACCCTGTTCCCCCTCGATCCCCCTTCTTTTGAGACCGAGTTACCAGTGCCAGAGGAAAGACAAACAGATGACTTATCGGCACCTGAGTTTGGATGTTTTGATTTTGCAGAGACTATGGCTGGCAGTAGTGACGACCGCACCCGAGGTCCTCAGCACGATCAGACTTTCATTATGGACCAGGGTGCGATCAACTCCACCCTGATCGCCTAACTCGAGACAGTTCAGCAGCAGTTGAGGGATCAAGGAGCCTTCATGTTGGACATGAGGCATGAGATGGAGCAATTGAGAGCCGCTCACGACCAGCGCGATCTTGGGGACGGGTCGAGGATACCCGACGATGCAGCAGCCGTCGCAGCAGCCGCAGCAGCAGATGCACCGAGACCGATGCGAGAGTTACACAACCCCGGGTCGACCTTGATGCATCATTGGGTTGTACTTCCAGCTATCGTGGGGGACTTCAAGTTCCCCCCGAACACTTTGCAGCTACTCCCCCGGTTCCATGGGCTTGCCACTAAGGAGCCCCATGTCCACCTTCAGGAGTTTCTGATGATCTGCAGTACAGTCCACGACCGTCAGGTGGACCAGGATACCATACGGATGATTGCCTTCCCCTTCTCCTTAGCAGACAGAGCAGCCACCTGGCTGAAGCACTTGGGGAAGTTCGTCTACACCTGGGAGCAGCTCCACACTGAGTACTTGCATAAGTACTATCCACTCGGGCAGACGAACACTGCTAGAACCCTGATCATCAACTTCTCCATGCTCCCCAACGAGTAGTTTCACGAGGCATGGGAGAGGTTCAGAGAGCTGACCGACAGATGCCCGCACCATGACATTTTCAAGCCGAGCCTTGTTCAGAGCTTTTTCAGCGAGCTGACACCAGAGCTTCAGGGCTTGGTGAACGCTTCTTGTGGCAGATCCTATTTCGCCAAGGATCACGATCAGGTCTGGGCCATCTACGAGGAGATGGCCGAGAACTACATGGTGATGTACCAAACCCGATTGTACACACAGGGATGCCAGCAGCCACAGACCGTGCAGTACCAGAGGATAGCATGGGTCGACACCGGTCCATCCAGTTCGTCAGCGGCAGCAGCACATGCAGAGAGTTCAGCTGCAGACATGGGGATCATCAGCGAGAAGCTAGACCGGATGGAGATTATTGAGAAGAAGCAGTGCCAGGGCATCATGCAGATGGAGCAGATGGCACCGACTCTGAGTGATCTGAAGACACAGCTCATGTGTCTACAGGAGGCACATACGGCTTCACTGCCTCGTCTTCAGGCACGAGGTGATCCACGTAGCAGCAGAAGCTCGTCCCAACGCTCCAGCTCCTACCAGCAGCCTAGACAGGTTCACCTTGTACATGTGGAGCCGTACCAGCAGCCGCAGCCCACCTACCAGTCACCGCCATCTCCAAACATGCAGATGGTGGTATACCAGCTGGATCAGCCTCTGGCAGTGCTCCCACCACCCCAGTACGAGTCAGAGCAGTTGATGGATGTCAACGGGATTTGGTACGACCGCCCCCAGCCCGGTATCCGACGAGACCATCCCAGATTCCGTTGGACGGCCGGAGGTGCCCAGCCCTAGCAACAGCCATCAGGTCAGGGTGGCCAGTACAACCATCAGAGGGATCACCAGTAGCAGCAGCCCCCAGTGTACCCACAATAGCAGCCACATCAGTCACAGTCTTATGGTCCTCGTCCCTATCAGCAGGGACAGTCTTGGAGGCGTGATCAGCCTCATCAACTGCATCATCATCCACAGTCTTAACCCTC
Organism: Ottelia alismoides; assembly: GCA_037367405.1. Lineage (NCBI taxonomy): Eukaryota > Viridiplantae > Streptophyta > Magnoliopsida > Alismatales > Hydrocharitaceae > Ottelia > Ottelia alismoides. The sequence continues at coordinate 848,069 of JAZKJV010010570.1, read as the reverse complement.
TCACACACAACAGCGGCAGCAACAACCTCACTTCCAGAGAGGCTACCTATCAGGTTCTCATGGGCCATCCTATGAGAACCCCGCCTTGGATGACATAGCTCGTCTCCTCATAGATCAGCAAGCTACCTTTCGACGGGAGATGGATAAGTTCCGCTAGGAGATGCGGGACATGGTGAGAGGGAAGGCCGCCATCCCTGCCCAGATAGAGCCGAACCCCAATAACCTGAAGAGGAAGTCTGAGCAGGTAGTTTGTACTGAGTATGCCACTCCTAGTGATACACTTGGAGATATGTTTGCATATTTGTATTATACTGATTTTGTCACACTTAGGAGCAGTACGATGCCAGCAGGCGGTGACTCGTCTGAGCGACACATCGAGGATACATCCAGAGCGCCAGGCGAGGAGGAGAGCGGTATTGAGGCCGCTAGAGATGATGACGGTGGTACTGATGCCACCACGAATGCTGAACCCACCGGTGGTACTGAGGCCGTCGTTTCACCAGTTGGAGGAGGTGGTACTGAGGCCACCCATGTTGTCGAGCCAGAGAGCGGTACTGAGGCCGCTAGTCTTCCAGCCGAGGGTGGTGTTGATACCACCGTGTCTTCTGAGAGTCCTGTAGTTTTTTCTTCTACACATGTACCTCGGAACACTTCTGAAAATAAAGGAAAGGGTTTGTTTTCTTCTGGTCCCACTGTGGTGCATGATGTATGTGTGGATCCTGCCGTCGAGCAGCTCAGACCCGTTCCTAGTCCTTCATCTGAGAAGGACCTTGTGATCCTCTTCCCTAGAGCCATTTAGATGGGGAAGGGGAAGAAAATTGAAAATCCCAAAAAGAGACAGCAGGAAGAGTTCAGCCAGCAGATGATAGACCGTTTTCACATTCAACTGACTTTTCAGGAGGCTTTGCAGCACATCCCTCTACTCCAGCGTTCACCTAGAGACATGACTACAGCTAGGAGTAAGAGGAGGAACCACCACTCAGAGATTCATGTGCTGACCAAAGCTACTTGTTTCGCGATCCAGAACCGTCTGCCGGCCAAGAGGCCAGACTCAGGAGCCCCATATGTCAGATGCCATATCACAGAGCAGAGGTTCGACCGTACTCTATTAGACAGCGGATCGTCGATAAACCTACTTCCGGCAGCCCTTCTCGACCGCTTCGAGTTGGGCACTCTGAGACAAAGCAGGACAGTCCTTCAGTTTGTTGATCGATCTGTCAAGAGGACGAAGGGGTTGCTGAGGGACGTTGTCGTCACGATTCAGGGCCTGCAATTCCTCGTGGACTTCGTAGTGTTGGACATGGAGATCCCTGATTCAGTGACCGATACCCTCATCATTCTCGGTCGCCCATTCTTGGCCACAGCCAAGGTAGTGACCGACCATGATAGGGGGAAGGTATACTTTCGCGTCGAGGGTGAAAGTGTACAAATAGAGACGGTCGAGGACACCAGATCTAGAGACAGAGCATGCTCAGAGACTACTTCTGATACAGAGTAGACGATAGATGCCAGGCTAGATATCCACCAGGACTGCGACTTTGTGATTACAGATGATGAGGCAATATGGGCAGACCTAGATGCACAGGCGATCCTCTCACCTTTAGAGTCCGCTGATGCAGAGACGCCAGCAGAGGAGAGCTTGGAGAGCACATTCCTAGTCCAGGATACTTTTGAGGCAGCAGAGCCGGTTCTCGGCCGCGAGACTGATTTTTGTGATGATGGTGGTACTGAGGCCACCTTGGATGATACAGATCCCTTGGAGTCAGATTTTGACTGGGCAGAGTTTGATGATTACATACCGGATCTGACTTCCACTGAGCCTGCAGCTAGGGAGGAGGTGGATGCCAAGTAGAGCAGAGACAGTCAATCAGGACAGCCTTCTCCAGATTCAGAGAGTGACAGAGAGTTTCAGTTCTCCCATACGGATTTGGCAGCCTTCACGCAGAGTTTTCATAGGCCAGATCCACCAGCACCTGGTTGTCCAAAGCTGAAGCCACTTCCTGCATCGCTGAAGTATAGGTTCCTTGCGGGTGAGCATGAGATGTACCCAGTCATTATCTCCGCCGATTTGACTGGAGAGCAGGAATCCCGTTTGATGGGGGTTCTTGAAAAGAACCGCAAGGCGATAGGATGGAGCATAGCAGATCTCCAGGGTATAAGTCCGGCCCTGTGCTCCCACCATATCTATCTCGAGGATGAGGCGAAGCCGTCGCGTGAGTTCCAGCGGCGGCTGAACCCAAATCTGAGTGAGGTTGTCTTGAAGGAGATATCGAAATGGTGGAGCACCGATTTTATCTACCCCATCTCCGACTCCAAGTGGGATAGCCCTTTGCATGTGGTGCCCAAGAAGACAGGCATCACTACAGTGGTCAGCGAGTCTGGAGAGGAGATTGCTACACGGGTACCCACTTCTTGGCTGGTCTGCGTTGATTACAGGAGACTCAACCAGGTCACCAAGAAGGATCACTTCCCCCTGCCCTTTATAGATCAGATCATTGAGAGACTGGTAGGGAAGAGCCACTATTGTTTTATGGATTGGTACTCGGGCTACAACCAGGTGGACATCGCTCCCGAGGACCAGGACAAGACTACCTTTACATGTCCCTTCAGCACATACGCCTTCCGACGCATGCCATTTGGGCTATGCAATGCCCCTTCAACTTTTCAGAGATGCATGCTGTCAATCTTTTCGGACATGGTAGGGGAGTGCTTGGAGGTCTTCATGGATGATTTCTCGGTTTACGGTGACGGATATGACTCCTGTCTTGACTGCCTAGACCGAGTACTTCAGCGATGTATAGAGGCCCACCTTGTGATATCTTGGGAGAAGAGTCACTTTATGGTGACTCAAGGGACGGTGCTTGGCCATATCATCTCCAACAGGGGCATGGAGGTTGATCCGGCCAAGGTAGATGTCATTAGAAAACTCACACCGCCGTCCAATTTGCGGCAGTTACGGTCATTCCTGGGGCACGTCGGTTTCTACCGGCGATTCATTCATGATTTCAGCAGGATTGCCCGACCGTTGACTGACCTGCTGACGAAAGACATTAAGTTCCTTGTCGATGACAAGTGTCTTTCGTTGTTTGAGACTCTCAAGAGATGTGTTGTTGAGGCTCTTGTTCTCCAGCCACCTGATTAGTCTCTCCCATTCGAGATCATGACGGATGCCTCCGATTTTGCCATGGGGGCTGTGCTGGGACAGAGGAGGGATGGAGTTCCATTTACTATCCACTACGCTAGCTGTACATTGGATTCCGTGCAGCAGAACTACACTGTCACAGAGAAGGAGATGCTAGCCGTAGTCTTCACCCTAGATAAGTTCAGATCGTACATTATTGGATCTAGAGTGACCTTGTATACTGATCATACCACCATCAGGTACCTCATGGCAAAGAAGGATGCCAAGGCCAGACTGACTAGATGGATCCTTCTACTCCAGGAGTTCGACATAGAGATTAAGGATAATCCTGGAGTCAAGAATGTGGTGGCGGATCATCTCTCCCAATTAGAGCATCTTGAGGATTCTGAGCAGATTGACCCTATTTGTGAGACCTTCCCAGATGAGGCGATCCTTGCTATCGCCTCTCTCCCATGGTATGCCGATATTGTGAACTTTCTTATTGCTAAGAAAGTTCCACAAGATTGGCCCAGGAAGAGGCTTGAGACCTTCCTCGCAAAGGCCAAGTCCTACCACTGGGAGGATCCCATCCTTTACCACGAAGGAGCACCATAGCGTCCTCACTTAATGCCACAAGCTTGGGCAGGAGGACATCACTCTGGGAGGAGAACGGCACAGAAAGTGCTCCAATCCGGCCTATGGTGGCCTACCCTCTTCAAGGACTCTGATGAGTTCGTGAAGAGGTGTATTGATTGTCAGAGGATGGGCACTTGTGGACAGCGTGATATGATGCCGATGCAGCCCATTCACTTCTGTGAGGTTTTTGACGCATGGGACATTGATTTCATGGGTCCATTCCTTAAGAGTCAGGGATTTGAGTACATTCTTTTGGCCGTTGATTATGTGAGTCGTTGGGTTGAGGCCATCTCCGCCCGAACCGCAGATGCCAGGACAGTTTGCAGATTTTTGAGGAAGCACATCATTACGCGGTTCAGGGTACCTCGAGTGTTGATTTCTGATGGGGGGGTCTCATTTCATCAACGACCAGGTGAAGGCCCTTGCTAGAGAGTTCGGTATAGACCATCGAGTTGCCACTCCATACCATCCACAGACGAATGGTCTAGCCGAGGTGTCGAACAGGGAGATCAAGACTATATTGCAGAAAGTCGTCCGCCTTGACCGAAAGGATTGGTTACAGATTTTGGACTCGGTCTTGTGGGCATATAGGACGTCTTTCAAGACACCTTTGGGTACATCTCCCTTTCACCTCGTATATGGCAAGCCGTGCCATTTACCAGTTGAGTTGAGGCACATGTCACTTTGGGCAGTTACAGATATTCTTTTGGATCCAGATAGTGTAGGAGACCAGAGGAGGGCAGAGTTAGCAGCCCTAGAGGAGCTTCGTGATACCGCCTTCTCAAGCAGCCTACATTACAAGGAGAGAGTGAAAGAGTGGCATGATTCTCATATCAGCCACAAGCATTTTGAGCCCAGACAGAGAGTATGGCTGTTTGATGCTAGGCTTCGCCTATTTCTAGGGAAGCTACAGAGCAAATGGAAGGGGCCTTATCTTGTGAGAAAGGTACACGACAATGGGAGTATTGATATATCTGAGTTGTCTTCTGAGAGTACCTTTCGAGTGAACGGCTGATGATTACAATATACACAGAGATAATATGATCAAATTATGTGATATACAACTTGAATGATTGATCTGTAAACTCCAAATTCACATAATCTATATTCCTTACTTACAGCAGACAAGATATCTATAATTGCACACAATCTCTGCATAAATCAACTGATCATGATTTTCTAATCAAGAAAAATGTTTTCAAAAATATCGATTATATATTTCATTCCTAATCATTCTTGTCAAGTCACCTAAATATAACTTAACTAATTATCTGCATGAATTAAGCAAATCATATGGAAATGAATTGGGTATATATAGCATTAAATATAACACATTGATTTGACTCTACAAAACCTCACTTTTTATTGGGAAGAAAATGGAAGGGAATATAGTATAAATTGCCCACTCATTATAGCTTGGATAAAGCCTATAGTTTTTGTTGGAAAGAAATGGAGAGGGGGAATAGTGCAAAAGTTCCTCTCTTTAATATCATGCATGTGCACCAATTATCCCTCCCCTTTCCCATACATGGAGCCACCCTCCTCATGCATTCCCCATGCATCCCACGTAAATGCCTTCCCCATATCACTCCCTTCCCCATGCACATGCATTCATTTTTTTGTCTTTATTTGCATGGGGACCCTCCCTCATAACCACACAATGCAAATATAAAAGGGGCCTCCCTTGCACCATGTGTACTTCTCTCCCTTTTCTCCCCATTCTCTCCTCACATACTCCCCATCTCCACATTCCCATTCTCATGCACGCACAGCCCCGATTGCCCATTCTTTATTCACGCATCCCCTTTCTTTTTCTCCATCTCTCTCTCTCTCTCTCGTTTTGTTTGCATGTATTGTTGGAGGGGTAGCCGACGACCCTTATCCTTTCCAAGCATCGCGCCCTGCCACACGCACGCCCAGCAAACTCCTCTCGCGTTCCTGTGCGCCACTGCGCCCAACACAAACTTCCAGCAACATCTCCAAGCACCATGCCCAGCCACACGCATGCCCAACAACTCTCTCGCGTGTGCAGCTGTGCACTGGCACGCCCGGCACTCTTCTCCTCTTGCGTATACGCCGCTGTGCGCGGCTCCTCCTCCTCTAGCTCTCAAAGCCGCAGCCACTGTCCTGTGCGCCCTCACAGTTGTGCGCAACCACCAGCACACTCCAAGCTCCCCCGCGTGCAGCTCCAGCCTGCAGCTGTGCGGCTTCGACTCGCTAGGCCCTTGCACGTACTCCTTCTTCTTGTTGCAGCCCGTTGCTGTGCGGTTTTGTCTCCAGCGCAACACCAAAGTTGCATCCGTGCATGAGCATAAGATTATCTTTCTCTTCCCTTATTTGCTTCACTTTATTTACTTGTCAATTGCACTTATACCCTTGAACTCATTTTCGAAGTCATTTCAAGTATATCTTTTTGTTTCAACATTGATTAGTTGCAAGCATTAGATCATGTCTTTAATATCCTATCTAATTGCATCTACATTTTTACATGCCATTTCATGTGCTGAAACATCATCTTAAAACACTCGAAAAACACTAGGAAGCATCGTTGTTATCTTTAGATAAGTTCGATCAAGTTTGATACTCTCTAAAGAAAATCATCATCACACCTCATTTCATCAGACTAAGATTAGAATCAAGTTTTAAATGTCGGATTAAAATCGCAAACTTATGAGGGCATAGATACATCATTTAAGAAAGTGATTGATGGCTCCTGCGATGGAAATTACATCAGCTGTGATAAGCATTTCGTTTGGAAATTATTTGAAAATATGGCTGACAATTCGGTGAATAGTTCATCAATTGAACAATACGGTGGAAACACGAGGACAGTCAATATCATTGATCATGAGAGATCTAGCAATGAGAATCCTGACAAATGGGAAACCCTCTCAAAACAAATGAACCTCATGACTCAAGTCATAGAAAAATTGGCCATAATCAACCCCACCAACCAGGAAGTTAACCACACCACATTCACCCATAATCAAGACATAAATCCGGAGACTGTGAATTGGGTGCAGAGAAATCAAGGAGGAGGATATTCAAATAACCACAACACATGGAGAGAGCAACCAAATTCTGGGTGGAATGGACAGAACAATTATCATTTTCAAAACCACACCCAACCCAGACAACCGATAGCACCGCCCGTGACTCAACCCTCCTCCACTGCGGTAAATTTCGACGCCATGGCTCAGGCAATACAACAACTAGCTATAGCTCAACAACAGGCCACTGAAGCCCAACAAAAAGCCAACTCTGAGAATGCTCGTCAATTCACCGAGATCAGATCGTACATTCTAGCCTTATCACCTCAACCGCTGCCCAATCCAAACACCAATAAGACTTGCTCATCAGGAGTATTTCAAACTCCTCCACCTGTCGGATCTTTCGCCTCACCATCTGGTTTCCTAAACCCGAATCAGGATTTTTTACACCTTCTAAGACAAACCAAGGAAACCCACAACAAGCGCCTAGAAATCAAGTCAATTTCAAAACCCCACCCCATCCAAACCAATCTGCTAATGCTGTCACTTTGAGAAATGGGAAAACCACTTCTGCCTACACCAGACCACTAGCTTCTGAGGATCAAATTGAAATTGAGGAAGAGTTTGATGATGGAGAGAAATCAGCCGAAACAACCATGCTCCCTCCTTCCTCCCCAACCATAACCATCCCCTTTCCCGGAGCTCTTCATCGAAGAAAACCACGATCATCCACCATCGATCCAGAGTTAGAAAACTATTCTCGAACATCGTCATTGAAATCCCGCTCTTGAAAGCCCTCGAACAAGTTCCAGCCTTCTCCCGATTTTTGAAGGACAAATGCACACCAAAACGAACATCCAAAGGAAAAAGTAAAAAGGACAATGAAGATATTGAGAGACATGTGCTCCCTCGAGCAACAACCAATGCCATCTCCCAATTCTTACCCACCAAAACGAAAGACCCAAGAGCTCCTCTAGTTAGATGCACAATTGGCAAATTGACCTTTGATTACACACTGCTAGATAATGGTGCTTCCATCAATCTTCTTCCGACTGCTATTCTAGAGCAATTTGACCTAGGAAAACTGAAACCTGTCTCAATGACTTTGCAAATGGCTGATCGATCTGTGAAAAGACCAAAAGGAATTCTTGAGGATGTGATAGTTGATGTTTAAGGTCATAAATTCCCGGTTGATTTTGTTGTGATAGATATGGATCAAGCAAATATATTGAGTGAGACACCAATCATACTAGGACGACCATTTTTGGCCACTGCTAAAGCTCATTTTGATTATGAGGTTGGAAGAGTTGAATTTAAAATCAATGGGCAAGTCATTCCTGTTGATCTTGTCACCCCTACTCCCACTGAATCTGAGACCAAAGAATGTGGTTGGATAGAACGACGTGCTGTTCTAAATATCCAAAAAAACTTTGCCCCAATCCATCTCACCAAAGATCCTTTAGAGGTTAGTCTGAACACCTCTAGATACACTTACAAAAACACTTCTCATGAAATTGCCACCTACAATCTGAATCTTGCACTAGAAGCTCCACCATGCCCTCTCACCGGACAAGAAATTAATGAGCTTGATAATGCCTGGGACACATTAGACTCTGAACTCACACTGACCTCAACCATGATCATGCCCATGATGGAACCACCATTTGAGACTATTTCTGTAATAGACTCAGGAAACACTGCAACTCTGAATCCATCAACAACCACTGTTGAATTAAAACCACTACCCAAAGATCTGAAGTACGCTTTCTTAGATGATGCTCACACTCTACGAGTCATTATCAATGCCAACCTAAATCATATGCAAGAGAGCCAACTAATGGAGGTTTTGAAAAAGAATTCTCAGGCTATTGGTTGGAAAATAACTGATTTGAAAGGAATAAGCCCAACATTCTGTACACACCACATATATTTGGAGAATGACAGTAAACCATCTCGAGAAATGCAAAGGCGATTGAATCCTAATCTACGAGAGGTTGTGAAGAATGAAATATACAAGTGGTCGAGTGCCAGCATCATTTATCCGATAGCCGATAGTCCTTGGATTAGTCCCCTCCAGGTTGTCCCCAAGAAAGCTGGATTAACAATTGTGAAAAATGAGAAAGGAGATGACATCCCTACTTGGGTGGCAACATCTTGGAGAGTCTGTGTCGATTATAGAAAACTCAATAAAGCTACTCGAAAAGATCATTTCCCATTACCATTCATTGACCAAATCATTGAGAAGCTAGCCTGAAAAGATCTTTTCTGCTTTTTAGATGGATATTCCGGTTATAACCAAGTAGACATAGCACCATAAGATCAAGACAAGGCCACTTTCACTTGTCCGTTTGGAACATATGCCTTCCGCCGCATGCCTTTCGGACTATGTAATGCCCCGGCAATATTTCAAAGATGCATGATGGGAATTTTCACTGATATGATCGACGATTTTATGGAAGTATTTATGGATGATTTCTCTATTTTTGGAGACTCTTTTGAGGAAAAACTGGGATTTTTGGATAGAGTCCTCCAGAAATGCATTGAAGTAAACTTGATATTATCTTGGGAGAAATCACATTTTATGGTAAAACATGGGATTGTGTTAGGACATGTTGTGTCAAAGAAAGGAATGGAAGTAGACCCATCAAAAATCGAGACAATCTCCCATTTAAGTCCACCAGCGAACATAAAAGGTGTTCGGTCCTTCCTAGGTCATGTCGGCTTTTACCGCCGCTTCATCAAAGACTTTTCAAAAATTTCCCGCCCTCTCACAAAATTACTGGAAAAAGATCAAGACTTCACTTTCACTGAGGAAGCATTTGAATCCTTCAAAACCCTGAAGAAAATCATCACTGAAGCACCCATCCTACAACCCCCTGATTGGAACTGTGAATTTGAGATCATGTGTGATGCATCTGATTATGTTGTGGGGGCAGTATTAGGTCAAAGAAAAGATGGAAAACCTTATGCCATTCACTATGCTAGTAAAACTCTGGATGGTGCTCAAAAGAACTACACTGTAACTGAGAAAGAACTTTTGGCTGTGGTGTTCTCCTTAGAGAAATTTCGATCTTACATCCTAGGATCCCACATCATCATCTACACAGACCACTCTGCTCTGAAATATCTCTTCACAAAAACCGATGCTAAGCCTAGACTCATTAGGTGGGTATTACTACTCCAAGAATTTGATTTAGAGATTCGAGATAAAGCCGGAGCAAAGAATGTCGTGGCGGGTCATCCTTCAAGACTCCCTTCCTCAAACACAGACACAATCCCAATTTCTGATAAATTTCCAGACGGAAGTATCATGTCTGTTTCTCAACTCCCTTGGTATGCCGACATCGTTAATTACATCGTCACTTCCACATTTCCTGATGATTGGCCAAAACATAAGAAAGACAAAACCAAAGCACAAGCCTGATACTATCACTGGGAAGATCCTTTGCTCTTCAAAGAGGGTACTGATTTGATATGGAGACGATGCATCCACGAATCTGAAGTCAATGATGTCCTAACTCACTGCCACACTTCTGGGTGTGGAGGACACTACTCAGGGAAGCGCACAAGCGCTAAAGTCTTACAATGCGGTTTCTACTGCCCACACTCTTTAAAGATACCCATCATTTTGCTCAATCTTGTCCTGCCTGTCAGACTAATGGAACAATGACCCGTCGTAACATGATGCCCCTCCAACCCTTGCATATAGTCGAGATCTTTGATACTGGGGGAATAGACTTCATGGGACCTTTCACCACATCACATGGTTACCAACACATTCTTCTCGCTATTGATTACGTCTCTCGTTGGGTAGAAGCCATTCCCACTCATGCTGCTGATAGCAAAACTGTTGTCAAGTTCTTGAACGACCTATTCTCTCGATTTGGATTGTCAAAGGTGGTCATTAGTGATGGAGGCACCCACTTTCTGAATGCTTCAGTTAAGAATTTACTCAAGAAAAATGGAGTCAAACACCGTGTCTCAACTTCCTATTACCCACAGACTAATGGAATGATCGAGTTGTCAAACCGAGATCGAGACCATCTTCCAGAAAATTGTTCGCTCTGATCGTAAAGTCTGGTCCCAACACTTACCTTCTGCTCTCTGGGCCTACCGCACCGCTTTCCGCACACCCTTAGGTATGAGCCCATTTCGGTTAGTCTATGGAAAGCTGTGTCACCTACTTGTAGAGGTCCACCACAAATCACTCTGGACAATCAAGAAATGCCATCTAGATTATGATAAGGCTGGGAAGAGACGACTATTGGACTTATCTGAACTTGAAGAATTGAGATCACAAGCCCATGATAACAACCTGCTATACAAAGAGAAAATCAAGTTGTGGCACGATGCCAATATTTCGAGGAAAACATTCAAGGAAAATAAAAAAGTGTGGCTATTTGATGCAAAACTGAAGTTATTTCCAAGAAAACTGAGATCGAAATGGAAAGGACCATACATTGTAACTCAAGTATTCGATAATGGCTCGATAGAAATTTTTGACCCAAACACTAAAGCCACTTTCAGAGTCAATGGTCAAAGACTAAAACCCGTTGTTGAACCATCTGGTCCTATGCCTGTTTGCACAACATACCTTCTGCAGGAAAAATGAACCACCACATTGCCTAGCTGAGGCGTTAAATCATGCACTCTTGTGAGCCTCCCCTCACAGGTATCTTTTTGTTTTACTGCTCGCATGTTTATTTTCACTGTATTGCATTAGATAAGTATGGGGGTACCCCTCTGCATTACATTCTAAAAAAAACACAAATAAAAAAAAAACATTTCACATCCCTTCTGATCCTCCTATTGTACATTGTCTTCACCATGAGGACATGGTTTCTGTTAAGTATGGGGGGTGTCTGCATAGTTTTTCAAAATTGCATACTCTTTAAAAAAAACTCTCTTTTGCAAAATTCCCCTAAAAATATTTTCAAAAGCAAGAAAACCACCAAAAATACATCCTTCCTAGTTTTATCCTTTTTTGAGAAATCAGATCTTCACTGCATAAATCATAGACTGAGGTTGAGTTGACCCTAATCCACTTAACTTCATCAGAATTTCACTAGGCATGAGTTTTTAAGCTTTCTTCAGGTCCATATGGACTTTATTCTCTCAGTTCTACTAACTCTACTGGTGAATGAACTTCTGTATCTAACTTGATCACCTGAGCAACTAGTAGCACTCTTAAACTCTTTAGTGGATATTAAACAACTGCACATTGCACTTAGCTTGAGTGAGTTGAGTTTACGAGATACAATTACAATCTAGTTGAGGTGAGGAGTTGTCATCTTGGTTGTGCCAATGCATGAACCGTATTTATAGTCAGTGAAGGAACCTGACTCAGGAGCAACATGATCTCTCTAGTCTAAGTGTGTCAGCAATTAAGCCAGTATCGTGCCTCCAAAGACAATATTAAGCCGATACTACCTCTTGATGCCAAAACCCAAGACAAAAATACCACAAAAAGGCATATCAAAATACAAATGCCAAAAACCACCAATCATGCAATGATGTGCAAAGCAAAAGCAAGGAAAGAAGACCACCAAATAACCCTTCTCCACCAAAAAGCCATGGTAGCAGCCCAATGATGCTACCTAAATTTTAAAAGAGGCCCAAAGAGGCCCAGGGTTATGCTCTGCAAAAGGAAAAGAATGAGAGCAACGGACCAAAGCGGTCTACGGAAAACCGCGAAATTAAGTCCCATTCTCCAATAAACTATAACCTATTTTTTTTCTATGCTGACATACTTGGGTGAAAGGAGATTATGCCTGAATCTAGGTGAGGACTGAGGATATTTGTATAGGGAATCATTCGGTACCTTGATAGATTGTGTTGTAAGCTCGTTCTCTTGACTCACGAAAGCTAAAACTATCACTAAAACTATTTATATCCACTCAAGGTCAAAGAGAATACCTGTTTCTTAGGGATGAGCTGACCTGATCGACCTTCTGAAACCATGTTTGATTTTGTTGGAACCGAGAGGCTGTTGAAACTACAAAACTCAAGTCAAGTTGACTATTCGAATAAATCATTAATCCATAGGTCAACTCCACTTAAGTTTGTGCATCTGTGTGGTTAGGATCTGAAAACTCAAGACTTTATGGGTATGTCTGCTGCAAACCCTCACCGAATCTATCTTGGCTATTTTCCTTCATTATTTCTTATCTTATTCTTGCTCGGGACTAGCAGGACTTAAGTATGGGGGTGTGATGATTACAATATACACAGAGATAATATGATCAAATTATGTGATATACAACTTGAATGATTAATCTGTAAACTCCAAATTAACATAATCTATATTCCTTACTTACAGCAGACAAGATATCTATAATTGCACACAATCTCTGCATAAATCAACTGATCATGATTTTCTAATCAAGAAAAATGTTTTCAAAAATATCGATTATATATTTCATTCCTAATCATTCTTGTCAAGTCACCTAAATATAACTTAACTAATTATCTGCATGAATTAAGCAAATCATATGGAAATGAATTGGGTATATATAGCATTAAATATAACACACTGATTTGACTCTACAAAACCTCACTTTTTATTCGGAAGAAAATGGAAGGGAAGATAGTATAAATTGCCCACTCATTATAGCTTGGATAAAGTCTATAGTTTTTGTTGGAAAGAAATGGAGAGGGGGAATAGTGCAAACGTTCCTCTCTTTAATATCATGCATGTGCACCAATTATCCCTCCCCTTTCCCATACATAGAGCCACCCTCCTCATGCCTTCCCCATGCATCCCACGTAAATGCCTTCCCCATATAACTCCCTTTCCCATGCACATGCATTCATTTTTTTGTCTTTACTTGCATGGGGACCCTCCCTCATAACCACACAATGCAAATATAAAAGGGGCCTCCCTTGCACCATGCGTACTTCTCTCCCTTTTCTCCCCATTCTCTCCTCACGTACTCCCCATCTCCACATTCCCATTCTCATGCATGAACAGCCCCGATTGCCCATTCTTTATTCACGCATCCCCTTTCTTTTTCTCCATCTCTCTCTCTCGTTTTGTTTGCAGGTATTGTTGGAGGGGTAGCCGACGACCCTTCTCCTTTCCAAGCACCGTGCCCAGCCACACACACGCCCAGCAAACTCCTCTCGCGCTCCTGTGCGCCACTGCGCCCAACACAAACTTCCAGCAACATCTCTAAGCACCGTGCCCAGCCACACGCACGCCCAGCAACTCTCTCGTGTGTGCAGCTGTGCACCGGCACGCCCAACACTCTTCTTCTCTTGCGTATACGCCGTTGTGCGTGGCTCCTCCTCCTCCAGCTCTCAAAGCCGCAACCACTATCCTGTGCGCCCTGACAGTTGTGCGCAACCACCAGCACACTCCAAGCTCCCCCGTGTGTAGCTCCATCCCGCAGCTGTGTGGCTTCGACTCGCTAGGCCCTTGCACGTACTCCATCTCCTTGTTGCAGCCCGCTGCTGTGCGGTTTTGTCTCCAGCGCAACACCAAAGTTGCATCCGTGCATGAGCATAAGATTATCTTTCTCTTCCCTTATTTGCTTCACTTTATTTACTTGTCAATTGCACTTATACCCTTGAACTCATTTTCTAAGTCATTTCAAGTATATCTTTTTGTTTCAACATTGATTAGTTGCAAGCATTAGATCATGTCTTTAATATCCTCTCTAATTCCATCTACATTTTTACATGCCATTTCATGTGCTGAAACATCATCTTAAAACACTCGAAAAACACTAGGAAGCATCGCTGTTATCTTTAGATAAGTTCGATCAAGTTTGATACTCTCTAAAGAAAATCATCATCACACCTCATTTCATCGGACTAAGATTAGAATCAAGGTTTAAATGTCAAATTAAAATCGCAAACTTGTTTAGTCTCCGTGGATTCGAACCTCTACTTGTCGCGTACATTTTTGCTGTACTTTGTTCGCACTCGTACTTGTATTTTATTTGTTTGATAATGGTTTATCGTGGGAAAACAACGACTTGATAAAAACGACTTTTTAAACCGTGAAAAACCTTGTCAACAACGCCCAGCGGCTCAAGCCATTTCTAGATCCTGAGCCGCGGGTCGTTGAGGTTGCCCCTATTCATTTTGCGTGAGATGTGGTCTCTTGACTCACATCTATGGCATCTCACACCAGATTATCACTGTTCTCCCGACCTGTATAGATCCAGATATCCATATCATTCCATTCTTTAGTCCCACGTCCCTTTCTTCATCTTTTGATTATGCTATACTGAGAGTGTACTTTACCCTAAGTATAGGGGGATGTAGGACTCTTGGGTATTTCTTTTGATTCATTTTACCACTGTTTTTGCTGCCTATACTTAGGGATATTTTACCCTAAGTATAGGGGGTGTAGACCCTGTACATTCTCCACTCAGTTTTCCCTTTGTGTACAGCCTGCTATACTTAGGATTACTTGATACTAAGTATAGGGGGAAAAGCCGAGATCCTCTTGATTTCTATTCATTCATTCGTCTTTGTATATAGCCTTTCTTTTCACTTCCCTATACTATGCACGAGTTATGTCTTCTTCATCGCTCTTGACTCTGAGGACATCGTCCGAGCTAAGTATAGGGGGTGTGTATATATTTCATATATACTTTAGCCATAACTCGTACTTTGTGTGAGTGTGTAAATAAATAAAAATGGCTAAAAATCCGTAAAAACCATAAAAATTAAAAAAAATTTCCTGTAAATAAACATTCTTTTATTGCACATACATAGCTATTGTACAAATTATTTTTGTAAAAATGTTTTCAAAAACTTTTTGTGTAAAGTTTATGTAAATATGTGTATATCAAAATTATGTATATAGTACAAAATTTTTCCAAAATATTTTGAAAATCAAAAGTTTGCAAAAATCTTGTATAAATTTGTGTAATTACTTTTGCAAAACTTGCATTCATGCACACATCCATGATTTCAAAACATTTTTCAAAAATTTTGCATGTTTGTAAAAATTGTGTAAATAACATCTTTGTATATATGTATATAGTTTTTCCTGGATTATAGTTGACATTTAAACTAGCTAGGAATTAAATTGGGAAATGGAGCTTGATTAAGATCTTAATCCACCTAATTCTAAGAGGAACCTTATAGGGCTTAGGGTTAAGGCTTTCCAGGTCCATGGTGACTTAATTCTTTGAGTCCACTAGGCTATGATCACATTTCATCTCAATGAGCCTAAGTAGAGCACTTAACAACACACACATGACTCATATAGACAATGGCTTTACTTGGACACCGCACTTGCACCGATCTGTCTACGGATGAGGTGATGAGGAGGCAGTCTTCCTTGACTTGGGGTAGCATATGAGGGTAGTACTTCTAGGTGGAACCTCTCTTCTTTTAGTGAAGGAAGTGCGTATCAACTTGGTCCGGTTGCCATGAGGTCTAACGACAGGAGTTGTGGGTTGCAATAATGCTTCAAAAGAGGGATAGTCTACTGGCTCAAGAGGAAAAACTCCTTGTAGATATGCTGCACATGTATATGTTGTATAGATGCACTTGAAGAAAAAATGCAAAAAGAAAATAACTCCAAAAAAGTGGTGGGTCTGATAGAAAATGATAATCCCACCGGAGTATGTATATAGTGCAAATAAGCAAAGCTTGAGATTCATGTCCCACCTTATTAGCTTACAGCAGGGAGACTTAGCTACATTGGTTGAGCTCCCAAGGATACATGGCTACACTGGCCATGGTCCATTCTCTTCTTCCCCCTCTTCTTGAGCCGGTTGAACTTGAACTTAGAAGGGAATACCCCGCTTCTCGAGGAAAGAGTGGCCAGATTGGGGTCATAGAGTTACCTTGATGGGGAGGGTTGTCAAGTTGCTACTTCTGAGGTGGAGAGCTTATACTTCACATTCACAGTACAAGGAAAGACTCATGGTCTTCAGGGTTTCTGTTTGTAGACTTGTTCTGATCTGGATTGTTGAGGAGTCTTGATTATAGATTGGTGGAACTTAGAGGCTGTTGAGTTTTAAACTTAAGTCCAAATAAGGTTCCAACACATTAATAATCCAAAGATCTGATCGAGCTCCATATTTCAATTTAATGAAGGCAAGTTTAATAATAAACCTTGATCCATGAATTTCTCCTCTTTTCTTTTTCTTTTTCTTTTTCACTTCTTTTTCAAATAAGTGTTTGCTAAGGGACTAGCAAAGTTAAGCATAGGGGGTGATGAATACCCATTCATCACTCTTTATTCTTATATTTTAGCTACAAAAACCTTTGCAAATAAATGTAGACATCTGTAAATATTAATAATTAGCAAATTACATGCATTGTGTAAAAATAAATAATTAGCATGTTTTTGTGCAAAAATAAAAGAATAAAGAAATGAAAGAAAAAGAGGGAGATATTTAGAATAGATATTGAGCGACCTAATCCCAAGGGAGGGCTCAGCATGGGTCTGACCGCATAAAAGCCCAAGTAGAGAGAGATAAGGGAGCTCACCTTTATACTTATACCTGTAAATAGAATACAAATATTTTCCTCTAAAAATAAAAATAAAATGGGTTTTTATTTAGTTGTAAATATTTGTAAATATAAAATCAAAATAAAAATAAGAAAATTTAAAAAAGAAAATAAAAACATCCTTCCTTGTATATATCCACCATGTACATAAGACCACATAGCTATTTATTTATCCCTATAAATAAATAAATTAAAATCCCATAAAAAGTGTACATATTCTATACCTCATGGTGTAAATAAATAAAATAAAAATCATAAAAACAAAAATAAAATAAAAAGAAACAAAAATAAAAATCAACATCTCCATAGTATATATACCATATATGTATATAAATAAACCTATTTATTTAACCCTTGTAAATAATTAATAAAAATAAAAAATACCTAAATATTCCAAATTTTATCTTGTAAATAAATAAAATATAAATTTGGAATAAAAATAAATAATTAAAAATCAAAATTAAAAAGTCAATATTGTATATATACCTATACATAATACTATATTGTATATACCTTATTTTTATTTCAAAAAAATTAAAAAAAAATCACAAAAAAATAATTTAAATAAAAGGAACATTTTTCATGTTTTGACTTTTGTGAAATTAGGGCATTTTCTATTTTAATTTGAATTTCCTATTCTTTTCCACGTGGTCGCATTCCACTGGTCCACGGGGGATGTTGACCCCCCGGTCAACTCCCCCCTGGACCACAACCTTCTGGATCTGCGCCCGACCCGCTTCTTCTCCCATTTATTGCGCATCGATCCATTCGCCAATCATCGAAACCTCGGGTCCTAATCCAGCATCGATCATCACTGATCCACGCCCGGGGTGGATTTAAGGGGTCCGAGCTCCGATAAGCTCGCCCGACACTCTCTTAGCCGGACCCCTAGCCGTATATAGCCTGAGCTCCGCCCGCTCTTTCACTCATCTTTGGGTCAGCTCATTCCATCCCAGGACCTCCATTGCTCTCGCCTGAGTGACAGCTCGCGATTGGTTGTGTTGCAGCAAGGAGGGAGTGATCGGACCATCGATCCGGCGACCTAGCGCCGCCGTGCGCCGCCCAGACGTGGTGCTCGAGCCTCAGTCATCATCGGCCCTCGAGGCTAGGACCCAGAGCTCCGTCAGCTTGTCCCCAGTCGACCTCGACCATCAGCTAACCTTAGTTCCCTTTCCTTTTTGCTAATTTCGAGTCACGCCTAAATCGCCCGTTCACTTACGACCGTCAATTCCGACCACCTCCCACACCATTTCGATCATCGGATGACACCATCACCTTCGCTCCTCTCCCACGCACGTTCTCCGCCCCTTCGCTCAACCCAGTTCGCCACGGAACTGGGAGTCGAGTTCCTTCGCCGTCGCTTCACCGGAGCTCGTTTATATCGACGCACCGACCACCCCCATCACCTCTAACCGGGTCGAGGCACTTTGCCCTCGTCCCAGGAGTGCTTTTGTGCCATTTTGCATGTTTGAGGAGGACCATCTGAGGTCCCCCATCTTCAGCACAGGAGCTTGAGCTCCGCCGTCGTCGTATGGGCTCATCGAAGCTCCATTGCATCATCGGAGGAGTTCTTCAGATGCGGGAGGCTACGACGCTTCTTCTCCGATCATCAGTAGCCCCCGAGGAGGACCATCGCGCACGTTCTGGGCCGGCAAAGTTCGCCGGCCACCTGTTCTTCGTGGATCCTCCGGAGCCGTCCATCCAGCCCTCCAGCTCCAGATTAGATCGCAGCCATCCACTTGAGGAGCAGCCACCACCGTCCGATCATTGGAGGATAGATCTGGACCGTCAGATCAGCGAGGGTTAGCCACGGCTTACAGCAGCCGTTGATCTTCCACGTGGCTAGCTCTCCACCGTCGGATCCGAGCAGAGGGTTCTTCGTTGAGATGTCGTCATCCTCGACCGTCAGATCTGCCACACGGCGCCATTGCAGCCCTCGGATTAGAATTAGGGGTAATTTCACTTAGGCCCCCTCTCCTTTTGTTTTTTCTGTTCAGTCCTGTAAATATTTTAAGTAGTTCATTTTATTTTGGTACAATTGCATAGTGGACCTGGTAGTCTTTGTTAATTGCATTTCTACCCCTGCATGTTGTGGTCACGTGCTTCGACACATGTATTTTTGGTGAAATTGTACTTTGTGGGCTGTGTTTTCTGCTTGTTAATGAATGGAAAAATCTTTTTAGATATTTGCACGTATACCCCTGTGAATGTTTTATTTGTGCATGTGCTGAATATCATGGGGAATTTATACTTTCGCCCCTGGACTTTTAGTACGTGTTCTAAGTGGTCCAAGGACTTAAGATATTTACAAAGAGGTCCCTGAGTGCCCAGATCACACGCGTGGTGCATGAGATCTTGGTCATTTTGCACCTGGACCCCCTGGGTTTTCGTTCTTGTTATTTCTAGGCCCTCAGAGATATTTTTATTATGATCAGGTCCCTATGACTGTGGGGCCCACTTCTGGAACTACTGAAGAGGGGGGACTGGTAAGAGTGTGTGGATAAGACTGCCACCGCTAGGGTTCGCGAATAGTTGGGTACTATACAACAAAAGAGCCAAAGAACAAGGGATCCTCGTCAGTCCGCCCTAGGAGGATCTCGACGTGCTGTGCTGTCCTATTCTCCTGTAGTCTCACACTGATACCACTCTCACACCTCTGATCCGATGTCTTCCACTTCAGACCCAGTTCACCCCAATCAGATTGAATGGGATGACAGTTTATCAGCACGAACCTGTAAAATGAAAATTTCGATCAAATCACACATCGCAGTATACTAGGCCCTCTAATTCCTTAAGGGGTTTATCTAAAAGATTCGCGATATAACTAGGAAGACGTTTCAAATACCACACATGAGTCAGGGAAATCCTATTGATTGCCACTTTCTCCAGACCTTCAGGAAAAGCATGAAAAAAGGCTCGAATGGTACGATCCCTCCGTAAATTATTATGATTTCCTTGTTCCTGAACATATTCTATCTACTCGACATCGTAGAGAGTTGAGAATTCTAATTTGTTTCAATTCTAGAAATAAAAATGGAGTAAATGGGATTTCACTATTTGGTAAAAAGGGAATCCTTTGTTACAATGGAACCAGAAGTGACGTGGATTATTCAAAAATCGAAGTCGATTTGCTTTATAAAAAGAAGATATCAATGAACTTCTATGAAATGGTTTCACGAGATTCAGCCAATTGTTTCGATCGTGGGATATCATTGAGAAATAGGAATCCGTGTTATCAAAGGATTTCCTGCGATTATTTCTAGTATGGAATGAGTCAATCATCCACTTTGGTATCTTATTGAACAAAAATGGTAATATTGTTCCTCCATTGATCAAGAATTTCGGTCTTTGGGAAGTATCATGATCATCCAATAATAAGGGTTTCAATTTATTCAAATGAACAATTTGAACACCTATTGATTCTAATAACTGATTGCGGGGTTAATCATTCGGGTCTTTCAATTCATAGATGTGAATCTCGGACCTATATAGCACCTGTGGATACATAAGAAATGTATCGAATTGATTCTCCAAATCAAGTGAAAATTTGACACGTGGCTCGTGCCATTGTGTAGAATTTTCACTGAGTTTTGGGAAATTTTTGGAGCCATTTTCCTATTTTTAAAAATACAAAAACACTCATTTTTCTTACTGTCCAGATTTAAAATTCACAAAAAAACAAAACATTTTTAAAAATTACAAGAAAATCAGAATTTGTTTGTTTTATTGTGTTTGATTTTCTGACCAATTTGGGTCATTTTTGGATTTATAAAATTTATAAAATTTATAAAATTGAAAAAGCCCTAAAAACCCATAAAAATTCTAGTAATTAATATAAAAACCCAAAAATAATAAACTCAGCTGCTGAATTTTCATTTTTGTTTATATTTTATAGGAAAAATACCTCCAGGCTATTTGAAGGCCAATATATAATTTATTTTGGCCTTTGAACCCGGCTGGACAACAGCACTGTTCCCCTATCTTGTTTCATTTTTATAAAATTATATAAAAATCAGAAAATTGTCAAAAATTAACCAAAAATAGTAAAAAAAATAAAAAAAATAAAAATATTTTTGTTTGAATTTTTGGAGTAATTTTATGTGATTAAATAATTGTGTGAAGTTGCTTGTTTCACTTGTTTTCCTATTTTCTTTATTATTTAAAAATCCAAAAAAATATAAAAAAATTAAAAATCCACCAAAAATAATTTTCTTTTATTTGTTTTTATTTTGGACTACTTTGTTGGCCGCGAGGCCAACCCGTGCTTCTTGAGTTCGACCCTGGTCGCTATACCAGGCTAATCCAATAGCCAGGGCCACTATTGATTTTCTCTGATTTTATTTGTGTTTTGGTGGTCTGCTCTCTCAATTTTCTTGTTGATCTGGATTTCTCGAGCGACTGAGGTCACAACGACCTTAGTTATATTTCATCTACCTTAGTTGCTCGTTAAAATTCGGCTCATCATTGAGGCTGGGTATTCTGGACAAATCTCCCTCCTTGGAAATGGACAAGAAGTTGAGGACTAACTTTGCTGATGTCCTCCTGAATGGTCCAGCTATGCATCATTAGACCATATGCCATTAACCTCCTGATTGAGGGGCAGAGGTGGAGAACATGGATTTGGTAGAATTTGAAGCTCAAGCTAGTAGACAACCAACTATTGTTGCAACTATTGAGGCGATGTCGGCTTGGGGGCTTGCACGCAGTACACAAGTTGGACCACCGGTTGCCCTAGACTCTGCTGAGTGGTTTGAGGCAATGATGGCTCCTTTATATCAGTAGGAGTCGCAGCTGATGTAGTAGCTGACTGGCAGGAGTTAATTGTGCTCACCAACAGCTGCTTCTGCTTAGTGATTATCCAATTTGTCTAGGTTCTGTATCCCCTGTTCAATCACAACTAATTTTCTAGGTCATATGATCGCTTTTTGATTATGTTCACTTTGGACAAGTGTCTCCCAATAATGCTCAGATTGGAGCTCTCATCCTCGCTCGGTTCAAGAGATGTCGTCATATGAACTAGTTTTTTATGAATATGTGTTGATGATGATAGGTGCAAGATGACGACAAGGCGACCTCTCCTTCATCCATTTCATCGAAGATCTACCAAATGATGTCTTCGTCTTTATTGAAGTGCGACCTGCCATGATCACCAAAGGTTTCACTTGGGGTTAATTATTTAATGAAGAACCTGTGATGTGTAAGTGTCGTTGTGACCCAAAGAAAAACCAATTGAAACAAACAAATTATTTAATCCAATTCAAAGAAATAAAAGAAGAAAAGGATTTTTGCTATTTTTAATTATTAACAAGTTATAGCTCCCAGGGTCTAACTCAAGGAAACAACTGTTATAAAACGAGGATTATTCAATTCAATGAAAAATAAAAGAAAAGAAAAAGGAAACTTAAAGCACACAACTCTTGATTTTTGTGAATTTTTATCTTTTTTAAATTTTTTAAGGAATTTTTCTTTTTATATTTTTTTATGTTTTCTGATTTTCAAATATTTGATGACCTTATATTTAATTTTATTTAAATTTTTCAAACAATGAAAATGAAAGAAATGTAAAAGGAAGAAACAACCATGATTTTTGAATTTTTTAAATATGGTAAAAATGTCAAGAAAATTCAAATAAAAATATTTTTGTGTTGTTGATAATTTTTTACTATTTTTGTAATTTTTCATAGATTTTTAGATTTTTTAGGATTTTAAAATGGGGAAAATAGGAAATAAAGAAGATAGAAAATTAAACAGTTTTTTTTGGATTTTTAAAATGTAAAATAAAAACAAAAGTCCAAGAAAGTAATTTAAACAAAAAGTGTATTTATTTAGATTCAAATAGAGACCAAAAATATATTTTTTCTGAATTTTCTTTATTATTATATGAACGTTTTAAGTTTTTCAATGTTTTTCAATTTTAAGGTTTTTGTAAATGATTTTCAAACAAAAATTGCACAATAATTAAAACAATTCAAAAAAAGGAATACTTTTTTATTTTTGGATTTTTCGATTTTTTATTAAATTTGTAAAATCAAACAGTGAAATATGCGATGTTTTTGAAATATTAAAATAAGATATGAAAATATTTTTCACAGTAAAATTTATATGAATTAAATCAAACGAGCATGAAACCATCCTAATTTTTATAGAAATTTTTTAGAAATCATGACATTTTTTTCAATCTAAAAAGGCACACAAATCAAATGCAATGCAATAGACTAAACTGTAAATAATAAAAAGTTATTGAACAAAGGATTACATAGAAAGAAAACATGGGTACGTACGTAAAATTCACAACAAAGGATGTGAAGATCACGTCCAAGTAGGTGGATCGGGTTTTTTTAGCAAATACACTAAGAAGGTGGAGATGAACTGCAATTTAGCCAAAGAAACCTCATGTGTGGTGCATGTGAAATGTGTGAGCAGTAGGCGGCGGGTCAAATTGGGACTGACGCGTGGCTGGTTGTAGACCATCTGATATTTGGATGATCGAAGTGCTAACGTGAAATTTGGGCAGATGTGGATGCTCTTCCCCAAATCAAGTGCGAGAGGAGGTTACGCTTCACCTCTAATCTTGGGGATGCTCGATGAAAGTGCTTCTCGTAGATCTGTAGATGCGGTAAATCGCGACGGAGTTGCTCAATCTATAGTTGGTCCCTTGAGGGGCGGCGGGAAGCTTCAGATGCGTGAGAGGCGATGGCTATGTTTGATCAAACTAGATCGAATGCTAGCGGCAGACGGTGGATGACGATTTTATGCAGATGTCACTGTTTATGTTCTGCTCCGGTCTCCTCCAATTCTGTAAATGTATCGAACGTGGCCGAGGATGCTTTGAATCGGAAATGGCGTCCGATGCTCAAAGGATCAGAGAGTGTTCAACCTCGATGATGCTCCAAATCTACAAGTAGATAATACAGAAGGGAGAATGGATGTACGATCCCACCAGAGATGGATGACAGGATCAGAATCTCAGATCCTACTCTGATCAGAGGTGAATGAAGGATGAAGAAGGCGTAATTGATTGAAGATGGGATGAAATCGTCGCAATCGGATCAGAGGGGGTAGACTTCGAAGTGGTGGTCCTTTGATCATCAATGATTGGAGGTTGAAATCGGAGGAGTTGAATGTTGCTATTCTAAGATATGAGAAATCGAATAAAACGATGAACATCTACGGATCTAAGATACCTATAGAATGAAGAATGGACGATAGAATGATCTGTGGATGAATCTCCTATGGATGTTGATCTCAACGATGATCCACATGATTATGGCCTCGATGATCGGCAGGTCGGAGTCTTGTGCACGACGGATACACCAATCATCAACATCGATCTCGCTGCACCTTCTCCTTCTCACTCTACGGGGGAGCGCTGAAGATCCTCACTCTCCAGTTCTCTCTCGAAGCTCACGGAATGAAGTGGCAAATGGCGGATCCCTTCAATTTTCCAAATCTGGAAGGCTTTTATAGTGCAAGGAAGAGACGAAATTTAAACATGAAAAAGCGTGTGAACCAAGACAGTAATTGGCGAAATTTGTTAGGGTGAAAATAAAGAATGTATGGACTTCAATCAAGTGAAAGAAACGAGTGAAATGGATAGAAGAGTTGGTCAGAATAAATCCGAGAAGAAGGCGAGTTGGTGCAGATTATTCGGGTCCATGGTAGCAGAGAAGTTGACCGGGTGGTCAACAAAACTGAATGGACCAGTCATAGAAGGCCATGAAAGAAGATAAAATAAGCTACATGACAAAATAACAGAATAAGTTAGAAATAAGTTCAAATAAATTAGAAAATATTTTTAAATTAATATATCATTAAAATAAATAATATTAATAATTTCATAAATAATTTATTATTTAATAAAGTAAATAAATTAATAAATTAAATAAATAGGGTAAAATAAATAAAAACCTTTATTAATATGTATAAATAAACTATATATGCAACAAAAGAAATTTTAATAAACTATTTTTACAAATAACTACATAATTACATAATTTACTTATTTTATGGGATAAATGCATATTTTAGATATATTTTATCTTTTTTTTATTTTATGAGTTAATTTAGTGGTATGAATAAATAGGAGTATATACAAGATTGGTACATTATACCTATATAATAAATACATAATTTTTTTTGATGACTTTTTATTATGTTATTTTTATTAGAATTAAAACAAATATATACAAAATATATAAAAATACAATCTTTGCACAAGTATACAAGAAAATAAATAAATAAATAAAAATACAAGTATATACATATGTACAAGTATACCAATAAGGTCCCAAACTCTACTTTTTGCATATTAACTCTGATTTTAGTGAATCCACTCTCATTTGGTAGATATTTTTACAAAACAAACTTTAAAAGTGATTACACCGAAATTAGAGTTCGTACGACCGAGTTATGAGGTTCGGAAGTTAGGCTTTATGACTTTACGATTTTGCGATTAATTGGTATTTATTCACATTTATTGTTAAGTTATATTTTTTGTATTTTTTAGTGATTTTATGAACATTTTGGAAAAAGAATTAAGTTATTTGGAGTTACTAATAATTAAAAAGAAAATAAAGAAGTTTTGTATACATAATGTACATATAGACAAAGGGGTCCAAACGCCAAAACTCACATGATTTATTCCACAATTTTTTTGGTATTTTTAATAAATAGTATTTGTTACAAAATGAAGTCTAAAAGTGAGTTTGGTCAATTTGGAATTTTATATAAATAGTTATAAACCTAGGAAGTTGGACTTTTATGCTTTTTAGACTCAGTGGAATTATTTATGTATTAGGTAAATAATTTTCAGATATTTTTATAAATTAATGTACATTATTGTATACAACATTCAAGAAGGAAATATTTTAATTTGAGTTGTTTTATTGATAAATAAAATAGGTGAAAATATGTACAAGGTGAAAAATGATGAATATGTACAAGTAAAATTTAGTTGTCTTGGTTTTTATAAATTATGGACCCTATCTCCCCCTACTTTATTCCTTATCAATCAGGTCAAGCCTTGACCTTCCCTTGGTGTTCGGGTAAGTCTGCATTTATTCCATAAATACATCCCTCTTTATTTCTTTCCTTTTTCTCTTTATTCTTTTATTTTGGTTAAAATAAGATAAATATGAATTATTAATAAATAGCTGATAAATGATAAATAATAAGAATTAATAAATATATATATAGGTTTTTTGCTAAATATTTTAAGTAAAATAAAAGAATAAAGATGTTGAATCATAAATTCATTATTCCCCTATACTTTACCTTTGCTAGTCCCTTAGCAAACACTTATTCAAAGAAGAAGTGAAAAATACGGAAAGAAAAAGGAAAGAACTTAAAACAATATAGATTACTAAACTTTTCTTCATAAAATTGAAGTATGGAGCTCAGTCAGACCTTTGGATTATAAGTTCGGTGGGACCTTATTGGAAAATGGATTTAAGACCTAATATCCCTCAAGTTCCACAAGATTTCTATTCAGGTTTCCTCAACAGTCAGGTCAAAACAAGTCTACATGCACAAACTCTTATGATTATGAATCTTTACTTGTACGGTATAAGTGAAATATAGATCCCACCTCATAAATGGCAAAGAAACAACCTCCTCCAACTGATAACTCTAGTTCCACATTCTAACTACTCTTTCCTAGAGGAGGAGTTTATTACCTTCTAAGTTCAAGTGCAACGAACTCAAGAAGAGGGGGTAGAGAAGAGAATGGACTGTGACCAGTGTAGTCACATATCCTTGGAGTTTGACCAGTGTAGCCAAGTCTCCAGCTGCAAGTTTCCTTAGTATGAAACTTTGAAGCATATTCCTTGCTTATTCATATTTATCTCTGATGGGAATTTGTATTTATTTACATTTTATCCATCTAACTTTTTTTTGGAGATTTTCTACTTGTTTTGAATATATATACAAATGTGCAGCATGTACATAAGGAGTTTTTCTTCTTGAGCCAGTAGGATATCCCTCTTTGAAGCATTATTGCAACCCACAACATCTTGTCTTTAGACGTCGACGCCACTAGACTAGGTTGAGATGCACTACCCTCCCTAGAGGAGGACGGATGTTTCCACCCGTGTGCTACTCCAAGCAAAAGGATTCCGCCCACTCACTACCTCATCCATGAAGATCTACATGTAGAATGCTTATCCAAGTTAAGCCATTGTCTAGAAGGGTCATGCATGTGTTGTGAAATATTATACTTATACCAATCAAGATGACATGTGAACATACTCTTGTGGACTCAAAGAATTAAGTCACTACACATAAAAAGTCTCAACTCCAGTTCCTATAAGGTTCCTCTGAAATTAAGTGGATTAAGATCTTAACTGAGCCCCATTCTTCAATTCTATTCCAAGATAGTATAAATGTTGATACCATTCTGAAAATGCAAATGCACATGCAAGAAAATATATACAAAACACACATTTTTTAAAAGAACGGGAAACAAAAGACAAAATCTTTTTGGGAAGGTTTTTCAAAGACTTGCAAATATTTATGGATTTTATCTTTTTTAAGTTTTATGTATTTTTAATAAAGAATTATAAATATTTACAAGAATTTTATATACAACAATAAATACAAGAATTATACACGTTTTATACAAGATTTTACAAAAAGAATTTTGCAAATTTCATATACAAAATTTACAAGTGGATTTTATCCACAATTGAATTTTATATAGATTCTATACAAGTATTTTATACACAAGTTTTAAATTACACAAATTACAAATAATTATTACTTTTATTCAAATGTGGATTTTTACAAGTTTATAAAATAAATTTATACCCATAATTTATAACCCATGTGACAAAATATTTTACAAATCATTTTACAAAGTTTACAAACAATTTTGAAATCAATTTTACAAACTATTTTTCAAAACTTTTCAACTCAGTTTACAAAAGATTTTCAAAAACAGTTTTACAATATTTTTACAAATCAGTTTACAAACAATTTTACAAAAAGTTTTTTGCAAATTTTATTTTCAAACATTTTTTAAACATTTGTACGATGTAAATAATTTTTATACAAAAATAATTTACAAACATTTTATAATCAAAACAATTTTACAAATGAGTTTATAAAAATTTGCACACAAATAATTTTACAATGGTTTTTACAAGTATTTTTACAAGGAATTTACAAATGATTTTACAATAAATTTACAAATGATTTTACAAAATGTTTTACAAAATAATTTGAAAATCTTTTTACAAAATATTTTATAAACATTTTTACTAACATTTTACAAATCATTTTTCAAAACTTTTTTATTCCAATTTTATAAATATTAACCATACTATTAAAATACAATAGTATGAGTTATGGCTGAAGTATATATACAATATGTACTACACCCCCTATACTTAGCTCGAACTATATATTCATAGTAACAAAGAGCGACAAAGGAAGATATAACTCATGCTAAGTATAGAAAAGTGAAAAGAATCCTATGCTACAACGACTCACAAAATAAAAGATAAAATGAATGGAAATCAGTGACCCGCCCTATACTTAGGATCAACTAATCCTAAGTATAGAAGAATGTACAAGCGGGGAAGATCGAGGAAAAGAATGTACACGAAATCAACGACTCGACTTGTCCCTCGCCCCCCATACTTAGAGTAAATGATCCCTAAGTATAGAAAAGAATATCAACAGTTGATGGACAAGTGAGGGAATAATCAAAGAAGTAAAAATAGATATTACCTCCCGTATACATAGGGTCTGATGTCCCTAAGTATAATCGACAAAATAAAGGTAATAGAACAAACAAAATTATGTACAACACTGGTTAAACAACCCCTATACATAGGATAAAATACATCCTAAGTATAGCAAAATCCTAAGCGAGACCTGGGGTTTTAAACAAAAATGTAAGAAAGAAAGAAAGTAGAAGAAAAATGGATATACAAATAGGCAGACAGAAGTGTAAATCAAGTATGAGATGCGAAATATGGAAATTAAAGGACACATCTCATACAAAATGGATCGGGGCAATATCAACAGTCAATGGGTCATGGTCAAGAAAAGGCTTCAGGCATTGACCGTTGACCCAAATAGTGGACTCAGAAGACAACTCAGATATATCAAGGTTACCGTTGTCGTGCATCTTTATGATTAAATACGGTCCCTTACACTTGCTCTATAATTTCCCAAAAAATAATCTCAATCGTGCATCGAATAACCATACTCTTTGATTCGGCTCAAACTGCTTATGGATAATGTGTGAATCATGATATATCTTCACGCTATCCTTATACTGTAGGCTACTAGAAAAGGTTGTGTCTATAAGCTCGTCTAAGGTTGCCAACTCTGCTCTCCTCTGATCTCCTACATTCTCTGAATCCAAAAATATCTCTGTAACTTCCCATAGTGACTTGTGCTTGATCTCAACATGCAAGTGGCATGGCTTGCCATAAATGAGTCAAAATGGAGATGTACCCAAAGGAGTCTTGAAGGATGTCCTTTAATCCCACAAGACCGAGTCCAAAAGCTATGACCAATCCTTTCGGTCTGGGCAGACAACCTTATGCAATATCGTCTTGATCTCCCGGTTCGAAACCTCAGCAAAACCATTCGTATGTGGATGATATGGAGTAGCTACTCGACGGTCAATGTTGAACCCATTACCAATGGCCCTTACCTTGTCGTTGATGAAATGAGTGCCCTATCAGAAATCAGAACTCTGGGAACCTTGAACCGTGATATGTTATTCTTCCTCAAAAATCTGCAAACAATCCTTGCATCAGCGGCTCGGTTGGGGAAGGCCTTAACCCAACGACTAACATAATCAACAACCAACAGTATATACTCGAATCCCTGACTCTTAGGGAATGTGCCCATAAAATTGATGCCCCTCGCATCAAAAACCACACAGAAGTGAATGGACTTCATCGGCATCATATCTCTATGTCCACAAGTACCCATCCTCTAACAGTCAGTACACCTCTTCATGCATGCATCCACATCCTTGAAGAGTGTAGGCCACCAAAGGCCTGATTGGAGCACTTTCTGCGATATCCTCCTCCCCAAATCAAGTCCTCCTACCTGAAGCATGTGGCAATAGTTGATGACAATGTGGTGTTCCTCCTAAGGAATACACCGACACCAGACGATATCCCCCCTTCATGGTAAAGGGTGGGATCCTCAAAGTGGTACGACTTGGGTTTTACTGGGAAAGTCTCAAGTCGTTATCTGGTCTAACCTTGTAGAACTTTCTTGGCAATAAGATAGTTCAAAATATCGGCATACACTAGGAGCGAGGTGATACAAGAATCGCCTCGTCTATGAATGTCTCTGTGATAGGTGTGTTAGTCTCAGAATCCTCAAGCAATTGTAATCAGGAAAGGTGATCCACCTCCACATTCTTGACTCCAGGTTTATCCTTAATCTCAATATCAATTTCCTGGAGTGGAAGGATCCATCTAGTAAGATGTACCCTGGAATCCTTCTTGTTTATTAAGTACCAGATGGTGGTGTGATATGTGAAGATAATTACTCTAGATCTAATGATGTAAGATCGAAACTTATCCAAAGCAAAGACTACAACTAGCATCTTTCTCCGTAACAGTGTAGTTCTATTGGAAAGCATCCAAAGTTTTTATAACATAGTGAATGGCAAAACACAAACCATCCCTCCTCTATCCTAAAACAGCCCCTACGGCAAAATCTGAGGCATCCACCTTGATCTCGAATGGGAGAGACCAATCGGGTGGCTGAAGGATAGGTTTCTAGACAACCAGGTTCTTGAAAGGCTCAAATGACGAAAGACACTACTCATCTACAAGGAACTCGATTTCTTTTATGAGAAGACCAGTAAGTGGTCGGGCAATTCGATTGAAGTCCCGAATGAACCGTTGGTAGAAATTGACATGCCCTACAAAAATTGTAACTGCTTCAGATTAGACGGTGGATTGAACTTCTAATGACATCCATCTTGGCCAGATTGACCTCCATACCCTTGTTGGAGATGATATGACCAAGAACTATCCCCTGAGTAATCATGAAATGACTCTTCTCCCAATATAAGACAAGATTGACTTCCATGTAGTGCTGAAGCATGCGGTCTAGGCTAGAAAGGCAAGCATCAAAATCATCTCCATAGACCGAGAAGTCATCCATGAGGACCTCCAAAAATTCACCCACCATGTCTGAGAAGATAGAAATCACGCACCTTTGGAATGCAACAGAAGTAATACATAAACCAAAGGGCATCCGTCTAAAAACATACATTCCGAACAAACATGTGAATGTTGTTTTGTCCTAGTATTCGGACGCAATGGCCACCTGATTATATCTTGAGTACCCGTCAAAAAAGCAGTAGTGACTCTTCCAAGCTAATCTCTGAATAATCTAATCAATGAATGGTAGGGGAAGTGATCCTTCTTGGTCGCCTGATTCAATCGTCTGTAGTCCACGCAAACTAGCTAAGAAGTAGATACAAGGGTAGCAATCTCCTCTCTCTCTCTCCTCATTGATAACTGTAGTGATACCCGTCTTCTTGGGTACCGCATGAATCATATTGACCCATTTAGAGTCGGAGAAGGGATAGATAAAATCAACGCTCAACCACTTGGAAATTTCCTTCATAACCACCTCTCAAACATTTAGGTTCAGCATGCGTTGAAACTCACGAGATGGTTTGGCATCATCCTCTAAAAAGATGTGGTGGGAGCACAGGGTCGGACTAATCATGTGGACATCTGCTACTGACCATCCGATTGCCTTGCGATTTCTTTCAAGAACCTCCATCAGGCAAGATTCTTGGTCATCAGTCAAATCATCAGAGATTATGACTGGAAACATTTTGGGCTCATTAGTAAGGAATCAACAGGTCATGCTTTGTTGTATCGACTTCAGCTCTGGGTGGGTGGGAGTGGGTAAATATGGCTTCCTAAGGGCTTGTTTGGTTGCTGGGTTGGGTTGGGGTACACAGGTGTACCCCTCCTTCCAACCCTCCCAACCCTCCTCACATATTACTATTCACAAGGGTATCCCAACCCAACCCACTTCAACCCAGCAGCCAAACAAATTCTAAGGGTCAGAGTGAAAGAAACCAGATCTGAATGTAAGAACTCTCTTTGCTCCTCTGAAATTGATGGGGACTATCCAACTAATAATTCACACGAATGAACTGGCTCGATCCCCATACTAGATGTCATCTTTGTAGAAATCAAACACGGAATTTACTCATCAAACTCATGCCAATCAATATCCATGTCTGAATCGGAAGGATCTGAATCTGAATGACAAGAAATAAAGTCGACCTCACTACCAAACTCTGCATCTCCAGCCACAAAGATATCATGGTCTACAAGTGTGCTCTCTTAACTCCCATCATCTGGCAACTATAAATTTGAGGACTCTGAAGATGTGACAGAAGCTCGTAAAATCAGATCTGCCCAAACTACCTCATCATCTGTAATCACAAAATGACACTCATGGCGGATGTCTCGCTCTACATGTGATGTCTGTTATGATCCCTGCTCTAAGCTATCTAAATCTATAGAAATCAAATCATCAATCGTATCTATTTGTATACTCTCGCCCTGAATGTGAAAGTACACCTTCCCTCTACCATGATTAGATATGGCCTTTGTTGTCACCAGAAAAGGTAGGCCAAATATGATAGGGGTATCGGTCACACACTCAGGGACCTCCATGTCCAATACAACAAAGTCCATATGGAATTGCAAATCCTGAATTGTGATGACCACATCCTTGAGCAACCTCTTTAGCCTCTTGATTGATCTATATGCAAACTGAAGTACTACCATGCTCGGTCTAAGGGGGCCAAACTCGAAACTATTAAGTAAGGTTGCAGGAAGAAGGTTGATCGAAGAACTGTTGTCTAATTGAGTACAATCGAACCATTGCTTCTGAATCTGATATTTGAACTATGAAGCTCTTGAATCTGACATATGACATACGAAGCTCCATAAGATTAAGTAAGGTTGTAGCAAGAAGGTTGGACATACGAGCCCACAACGAGCATTATGCAATAAATGTTATTGCAAATATCATTCCCTGATCTAAAATGAAGAATAATTAATTTTCATAATAGATCCTTTAGTAAAATTAGGGTTATGTACCATGGTCATCTTAATGATCATACAACTGTTGATTCAATTGTTAAATCAGAGGCTGGTGCTTATATGAATATCTAAAGAGTTAGATTGAGGACTCATCAAACACCATCAAATGATTATTAAGAGATGATCTCCAACCTGAGAAGGAGTTGGCAATCCTTACTCTAAAGGATGATATCTAACCGACCTCTTGATGCAGGTTCTGTGCATAGGAATAGAAATTCAGAGGTGTTAGATAAGTTAGGTCAAAGAGTTGACGTAACGAGATCGAGATAGACAAAGACTTATGTCGTATGCTATCACGATATAAGCACACATCATCTAACCAGAGATAGATGTGTTACTATATGTCTGAGTATGTACACTTGGTAGACCAATATGTTGATGACCTAACCAAGGTCTATACACCAACGCGCTGGTGTGCATGCAATGTATATAAGTAATACGATCTCTCAAAGGGATCGTACATGTTTATTTATTGAATCGAAAGAGATGAGCTCAATCATGAGATATCAGGAAGAATCAAATTCCATGCATGGTCGTCTTGCTTTGGAAGTTTGACTGAATTTGTAGGTTTGATATATGCTTTTGGAAAGTATATGATCAATACCTGGGTATGATATATGCTTTTGGAAAGTATATGATCGATACCAACTCCCAATGATCAAAAGAGAAAATTTATGATGAAACGCTGAAGTAGACAGTGTAAAATTGATCTAAAACTTCGGGTTTATTGTTGGTCTTCCAGTATGCAGGATGTACAGGTATTAGGAATACTTGAGGGTTATGTGATCATAAACGATTGTATAAACATGATGCTTCCATTCTAAGGGATTGATGAAACTGGTCTGGATTTTAGTGACTCCTCTCAGTAGAGAAGTGATCTGATCTTGATCCAAATGTTGGACATTGATCTGAATGTTATTCGCATGCAATAAGAATATTAGATTTGCAGTCTTGATTTAATCAAATATCTATGAGAAGTCCATAGGATCTGGATTTGAGATGTGATCTCAATATCAAAGTCACTATACATGGAACAATACAATCGTCCTGTCCTAATCTCCAAGTATCCGCGAGGAAAGGGCATTATCCTTGAAAGAGTTCATGTTTCATTGTTGATAAATGTATCCGAACATTAAGAAAATTGATAATTAAATGTGATTTAATTATCATGAATAATATAAATTTTGATTCATATTGTAAGGAGTGTTATCTAGGATAATTAAATGTGATTTAATTATCAAAGATGCAAATAATGTGAATGTGATTCATGTTATTTGAGCACATGAGAATAGAGATCTAAGATGATTAAATATGATTTAATTATCGAGGATATGATTATTATAGATATCACTATCCACAATAATTTTGGATATTATAAATATGATTTTATATGATGGAGAGTTTTAATTGTAAATAGAATTTACAAATTATATGTTATTGCGAATGTGATTCACAATAAACAATTAATTCTAAATCTAATTTACATATTATGTTGGATATATGAACATGATTCATATTAATCAATGACATGATTGAAGTTTTCACAAATTTAATTTGAAATTATTTTTATGAAGATAAATGTAGTAATTGTTATTTCGTATTAATTAATACATATATAGATAAATGAAGACATTATCTCTTTAATGGTCACCGTCCACCTTGACTTGTTCAAGGGGGGGGACGACCAATCTATTTATAGTAAAAAGACTTTATATTCTATATTATCTATGTATATTAATTAATTTTAAAATAAATTAATTATTATCTTGAAAAGGATATAGTTAATTTATTTTAAACTAATTGTCGTTGCTTTTTTGGAGCAACAATCATGGCCATTGATTAAT
This sequence comes from Ottelia alismoides, assembly GCA_037367405.1. Taxonomy (NCBI): domain Eukaryota; kingdom Viridiplantae; phylum Streptophyta; class Magnoliopsida; order Alismatales; family Hydrocharitaceae; genus Ottelia; species Ottelia alismoides. The sequence continues at coordinate 812,884 of JAZKJV010010570.1, read as the reverse complement.
AAACTTTTAATCTACACCATTGATTAAGAGAACACATGTATTGAGATCCATATGCATCCAATGGGTAGCCCTTTCCTTTTAGTAGACACGCATAATTCCAAGAGGAATTAAACTCTCTCCCTCTCTCTCTCTACACACCAACTCTCTCCCTCTCTCATTGTGGTCGTCCACCATGGAGCCCTAGAGAGAGTCGTCATTGCGGCAGCATTGTCGTTATGTTGTTGGATTGTTTGCTCGTGGATCTCTGTCTCCTTTGGTGCGCCTCACTCATGAAGAAGATTTCGGACCTCGTGTGACGAGATTAGGAGATTCATTGCTTGGATCATTAACATGGATTGCGAGGAGCACATATCTCATCAACGCACTCGCAAGTGTCTCCTCTGTTGGATCAGACTTGAGACATGAGGTCTTTTCGTTTAGAGGCTCGATTGCAACCACGCGTCAAGAGGTAAATCTAATGCTTGTTTGTAGTTTAGATGAAATGATCTGAGAAGCGTACTTGTATCATGTGATTTCATCTTTGAATATTTTTTAATTCTGCTGCCATGAGCAACAAGTACAACTAGTCGCTCCCGATCGCATACGATGCAATCCTTATGCTTCCGCGATGTGCTTAAAATGTTTTCCCATATCATACCAATGGTATCATATCTAGGTTGGAGGTTTAGGATATGATCCTTAAACCGAAGATGACATGGGCATTTTTTGGTTGTGTGATGTTTCATCGCATTTCATTCATGCAACCTTATTTAGTGCTTTTTTCTTCCTATTTAAAAGTGTTTAAATGCATTGTTAATGATCCCCATTAAATAAGGAAACCATGGGATTTGATTTTTCATGATTTGGAATCTGATTGCTCAAGTTATGATCACTTTAATGAACATGTATCCATTGTTTCGGGGATGGCGAATCTTGACGTAATTAAAGAGTTAATTACGGTTTTAAAATGCATAGAAATGCATGAATATCACTTTTATTCTGTTTTAAATCAAATTAGCAAACTACAAAAACTTATTTTATTTGATTTGTATTTACATTGATTAAGATATACTAATTTTAGTAAGTAGGGGTTACTGCTGGAAATTACATACTTGATCATGAACCTTGTGATTGTCATTCAATTAAATTAATGAAAATTAATGGTTAATTTTCTGAGATAATTGTAGATGAATATTTGTGAGATATTTAAAGATAATGATTATTTCCTTGAATGACATTGACCATAACCAAAACTGGATTAGATACAATCTTGATCACAATTGGTTACATGAACCTTCCAATAAACATTGATGCTTGAATAGGATTGAAGATTTGTTTAGAAAATCTCCTTATAATTTTAATAAAAAGTATTTTGATTATTATTATTTGATATATCTTTGATTGAAAGACAGATTACCATCTCAAGTACAAAGTGATTAATTGGCATTATCCTGACCTGAGGCGGATATGGTGTCTAGTCGGGGAGCGTTGGGGTGGGAGGTTGCTACGTGAGCAGTCTGTCCCACTCCCATTGGAACTGGCCATGACAGCGGGTAAGGAAGGGATAATGCTTGAAGCGATCATGATGTATTTTTCTAATTATTAAAATTCAAATAATACATATTTGAGATTATACCATCCTTCAAGTAATAATTAAAAATTATTTGTTGGTTGATTGATTGGATTGATAATTAGTTTAATATGATTAAATTAATTAGATCCATTTAAAATTAAACTCTATTATGAATAGTGTAGTATTTCCCTTGGAAGAATTAATTATGTGAATATGATTCATAATAATTAATTAGAATTTGAACATGATAAGGAGGATCACATAAGTGATATCCATGATCTCTTGTCAAGGTGAAGGGTTCTATCGCTGGGGATTGTATGTAGGAGATGCATGTCCGAAGTGACAGCTCCTCCATACAAGCGCATCTAGATCAGACTCTTTTCTTCTCGAAAGAGTAAGGCCGTATGCGTAGTGACCCAGTATGGAGTCCTCATATTTATTGGGGCCATATTGGATTTCACATAGCGAGTTCTAATCTTATTGACGATTGGTTCAATAAACAACGAGTCAACATCACCTTAGGGGTGGTGGGCCCAGGTGTTAAAGAATGAATTGGGAATGCAAGTTGGACTTGCAAGGCAGAATGTGTTCCACTTCTTTTTATATGAGTTGCAAGTTCTCATATTATTGGGATGTAACAAAGGTAAGAAGGAGATCCTAGATGTTCTGGCATACGTATATGCTCTCAACATTTAATCATGAATGACATGGTTCCCTGCATCATACAGAATGGTGGCTCTATAAGAGATGATGTATTCAAAATGTTTGAGTACCTACCTAAACCAAAAGTCTTTAAGAGTTAAGATGGATGTAGATATGATGAGTGTCATCATTCTACTATCTATACTCAGGTCATTCACGAAGCTTCATAATATTCACATTGTATGAATTAAATGAAGCATGTATAAATGTTGAAATACTCTTATATTTGAAATCTTTTGAATTCAACATAAGAGATCCTTTGTCTTAAGCAATGGTTGTTTATAGATGAAAGGAGCGTAGTGTAAGCATGGGTCGGACCAAGTTAGAAGGAAAGTCCAAGAGTTAACTATACTTCTATAACTTCCATATGACATCCAAAGAGTTGGATGAATGTCAATACTGCAATAAGCCAATACACTGATAGTGTGACTATCTTGACTATCTTTGATCCTTAGAGAAGGACCCATATAGTGCATCGAAATAATCTATATCTACATATCATCATCGAAATTGACTTACTTATTAGATACGATTGAAGACTAATTATTGTATATCATTCTTCTAATAATACTTGCAATTGGTTGCATAGGTTTTAGAAGACTTAAAATTATGATCTTAAGGTTTAATAGTCATCCACATCGAGGTTGATGCAATTGTTGCAACAATTTCTATTGGAGATAGACTTCATAATTTCAATGGGAGAGCACTTAGTCTTAGAGAATGCCTCTATGACCTAGATATTAGAATACACTCATGTTTATTTCTAAGTGTTGGAAATAAACATGAATTCTGGAAAAGACCTATCATAAAGAGTTATGATGGATATATTTTAGATAGTAATCTGACATCCAGAGGACTCTTCTAAATTAGAAAATTAAAGAACGGTTCATTAATATCTCTACTACTGGAAATTGTACCTTAAAAGATAAATAGGAGGATGAAGATCATTTGACAATGACATGGCATCAAAATATGGACATATGTCTAATATCAATAGTCTAGTAAGAGATGAAGCTTTAGAATGTCTAAAATTTCTAATCTTACATACTTGTGAATATTGTATTCAAAGTAAAATATCCAATACACCCTTCTCTGAGAATGGTGTAAGATGTCAAGGTATTTAGGATCTCATACATATTGATTTATGTATATTATCTATATCATAATAAACATTATAGATACGTGATATCTATTGATGATTATTTGTGATTTGATATTTCTTCCCTTCACATAGAAATCTTTTAAATGATCAAAGATTTCATAATTTTGGTTTAGAACCAAAGTTTGAAGGAAGATGAAATGAATTTGATCTAACCTAGGTAACAAGTACCTATTAGATGAATTCAATGAATACCTTATAGAGATAAGAATATCATTCCTCTCTCACTCCTCTTAATACACCTAAACTCAATAGAGTTATATGTAGATACCATTGGACCATGTGTGACTTGATTTGATAAATGATTAATATTAACATAATTACCTCTTAGTTTTTAGGTATATATGTAGTAGAGACTACAATATATATCCTTAATTAGGTTCCATGCAAGTAAGCTGGAATTTAGCACCAGAGAGTGCTACCTCATTAGGAAAATAAAGGATGGTATTGGATACATACTTTATGACCATGAGATTCTTAAAATATCTCATCTCTAAGGATATGATTCTTAGATGATGACTCTCTTGAGAATCAAGATGAAAATGAAGTGACGGAACTCATTTAATCTTGAGAATATATTGAGTCTCATGAAATCGGAAACTAAAAGGGAAATTAAAGATGAAACACTCATACCTCTTCAAATGAGTTTGAGGATGGACTCCATGTGTCAGTTAAGTCTGACAATGATCTTACTTCATGTGATGAAGCTTCTGAAGATCATGGCATGGAAAGATGGATGTTAACAATAAAGTCTAAAGTAGACTTCATATACAAGTATTGTATATGGACCCTTGAGGATCCACCTATAAGGGTACGACCTGTTAGGTGTCAATGGATCTTGAAGAGAAAGAGGGAACCTTATGACAATGTAAAAACCTTCAAAGCATGGCTCGTATCCACAAGATACACCGAAGAAAAGACATCGCTTGTGATGAGACTTGCTCTTGAGTGACCATGCTTAAAACCATCAGAATATTGCTAATATAGCTACACAACTTGACTTTGACATCTTCAAGATGTGAGTCAAGATTGCATTCCTCTATGAATACCTTTCCAAGAATATTCATATGAAGTAGCCCCAGGGCTTCATTGTTAAGGAAAGAAAGATGTGCATGCTAAAGAACTCCATCTATGGACTTAAATATGCTTCTTATAGTTGGAGCATTAGATTTGATGAAATTATAAAATTTTTCAGATAGAATCTTGATGAACTATTAGAAGCATAGTGGGAGTGCCATTGTGTTATCATGCTAAATGTAGATGATATCCTAATTATTTGGAATGATATAAGGATGATCATAATAAGTGTTTCATAGGATGTCTATTCCATACCTTGAGATATGATCTCAAGGATACCTCTTATGATCTTAGTTCTGAAAGTGTTCAGAAGCAAAGAAAAGAGGTATTGAGACTGCCACATTAGTGATACACCTTGGACATTTCCATTTTCTGGAAAATTCCAAGAACGGCTTATTTTCCTCAAGATATGGTACCGACCTATCTAAAGGGATAATACCTCAAAGAGTTTAAGAAATGAATGCTAAAACTGCTTGCCCTTGTGCATCAGTTACGAGAAGTCAGGTGCATGCTAGATATGTACAAAAGCTAGATGTCTGCCATGTAGTGGGAGTAGTAATCTATTGATAATCCTATTGTGGAGATAAAACACTTGATTGCAGTAATAACTATATCTTCAAAGATGATAAGAATTTTTGAGATAGTGATCTCAAATTCTTATCTTCAAGAACTTAGGACTTTATAGATTGTGATCTAAGAGGTCTTAACTGTAGATACCTTATGATATAGAGATCTCCGGGAATAAGGGCATTCTAATAAGGATAATAGAAACTACATACTTGTTATAATAATTATTGAGGTATAGTGTCAAGGACACTATAATTGATAATATTGAGTATTGGTTGCATAACATTCGCATTGGATGCAAGCACTGTTACTAGGATATATGCAAGTGTTGTAAAAGGACTTAGCCTAGTCTCTTGGGAATAGAGTGTCTGATCAGCTTACCTAGCTATTTTCCTGAATAGCCTATGATTGTCACATGAGTGTGGGTTTAAAAATTAGCCCATTAATGCATCTTTGGGCTAGTGGGAGATTGTTAGACATGCGAGCCCACGGTGAGCCATTATGCAATAATTATTGCAAATATTATTCCCTGATCTGAAATGAAGAATAATTAATTTGCATAATAGGTCCCTTAGTACATTTCAGGTTACGTACCATGGCCATCTTAATGATCATACAACTATTGATTCAATTGTTAAATCATAGAGGCTGGTGCTTGGATGAATATATAAAGAGTTAGATTAAGGACTCATCAATTTCTGTCAAATGATTATTAAGAGATGATCTCCAACTGAGAAGGAGATGGCAATCCTTTCTCTAAAGGTTGATATATAACCAACCTCTTGATGCAGGTTATGTGCATAGGAATAGAGATTTGGAGGTGTTAGATAAGTTAGGTCAAAGAGTTGACTTAACGAGATCGAGATAACCAAAGACCTATGTTGTAGGCTGTCGCAATATAGGCATGCATCCTCTGACAAGAGATAGATGTGTTAGTATATGTCTGAGTATGTACATTTGGCAAACCATTAGGTTGATGACCTAACCATGGTCACTACACTGGCACGCTGGTGTGCATGCATGGACATATGAGTAATAAGATCTCTCAAATAGATCATACATGTTCATTTACAGAACCAGAAGACATAAGCTCACACATGAGATATTGGGAAGAATCAAATTCTGTGCACGGTTGTCTCACTTTGGAAGCTTGACTAAATTTGTATGTTTTATATATTCTTTTAGAAAGTATATGATCAATACCTATGTATGATATATGCTTTAGGAAAGTATATGATCGATACCGACTCCCAATGGTCAAATGAGAAACTTTACGATGAAAACCTGAAGTAGACAGTGTAAAATAGATCTAAAACTTCAGGTTTATTCTTGATCTTCCAGTATGCAAGATGTATAGGTATTAGGAATACATGAGGGTGATGTGATCATAAATGATTGTATAACCATGACGCTTCCATTCTAAGGGAGTGATGAAACATGTCTGGATTTTAGTGACTCCTCTTAGTAGAGAAGTGATCTGATCTTGATCGAATAGTTGGACATTGTTCGGAATGTGATTTAGATGCAATAAGAAGATTAGATTTGTGTCTTGACTTAATCAAGTATGTATGAGAGGCCCATAGGATCTGGATTTGAGATGTTATCTCAAAATCCAAGTCACTATACGCGGAACAATACAATCACCATGTCCTTATCTCCAAATATCCACGGAGAAAGCGTATTATCCTTAAAAGAGTACATGAATAATTTCATTGTTGATAAATGTATACGAACATTGAGAAAGTTGATAATTAAATGTGATTTAATTATCAAGAATAATATGAATTTGATTCATATTGTAAGGAGAATTATCTAAGATAATTAAATGTGATTTAATTATAAAAGATGTAAATAGTGTGAATGTCATTCATGTTATTTGAGCACATGAGAATAGAGATCCAAGATAATTAAATATGATTTAAAAATCAAGGATATGAATAATATGGATATAACTATCCACAATAATCATGGATATTATAGATATGATTTATAATATGATGGAGAGTAAATAGAATTTACAAATTTTATGTGTTGTGAATGGTATTCACAATAAACTATTAATTTTAAATCTAATTGGAAGTTTTCATATTTGTTAATGGTATGATTGATGTTTTCATAAATTTAATTTGGAATTATTTTTGTGAAGCTAAATGCAATAATTATTATTGCATATACGTTTACAGATAAATGAAGACATTATCTCTTTAATGGTGGTTGTCCACCTTGACTTGTTCAAAAGGGAGTGTCACCTTATTTATAGAAAAGAGACTTTGTCTTCTATATTATCTATGTATATTAATTAATTTTAAAATGAAATTATTATATTATAAAAAGGATATAGTTAATTTACTTTAAACAAATTGTTGTTGCTTTTTTGGAGCAAAAAATCATGGCCATTGATTAAAAAACTTTTAATCTACACCATAGATTAAGAGAGCACATGGATTTAGATCCATATGCATCCAACTAGTATAAAAGAATGGGTATCCTTTGACTTTTAGTAGACACACATAATTCCAAGAGGAATTAAACTCTCTCCCTCTATCTCTCTACATGCCAACTCTCTCCCTCTTTCATTGTGGTCGTCTACCATGGAGCCCTAAAGAGAGTCGCCATCACCATAGCATCATCGTTATGATGCCAGATTGTTTGCTCGTGGATCTTCGTCTCTTTCGGTGCACCTAACTCATGAAGCCGACGTCAGATCTTGTGTGACGAGATCAGGAGATTCGTTGCTTGGATCATCAACATGGATTGTGAGGAGCATGCGTCTCATCAACGTGCTAGCAAGTGTGTCCTCTATTGGATTAGACTTGAGACAGGAGGTCTCTTTACTTAGAGACTCGATCGCAACCACACTTCAAGAGGTAAACCTAATACTTGTTTGTAGTTTAGATGAAATGATCCGAGAAGTGTTCTTGGATCATGTGGTTTCATATTTAAAAATTTTTAAATTCTACTGCCTTGAGTTACTAGTAGGACTAGTCGCTCCTGATCGCATACGATGCAATCCTCATGCTTTTGTGATGCACTTAAGGATTTTTCCCATATCCTTCAACCTCCATGTCGAACACAACGAAGTCCGTAGGGAATTGCAAACCTTGAATTATGAAGACAACATCCTTGAGCAACCCCTTCAGCCTCTTGACTGATCTATCTGCAAACTGAAGTACTATCCTGCTCGATCTAAGAGGGACAAACTCGAAACGATTAAGTAAGGTTGTAGGAAGAAGGTTGATCGAAGAACATATATCTAATAGTGTACGATCAAAATATTTCTCCTGAATCTGACATCTGACATACGAAGCTCCTGAATCTGACCTCTTTCCTGGTAGACAGTTGTAGATAGCATAGCGAGTGGCGCAGGTAAGCACATGGATCTCAGAATAATGGTTACACCTCTTCTTCTTACAGATTGTGATCTTCTCTCTAAGTCTCTTCTGGAAGAGAGGGATGTATTCAAGGCCTCTGTATGAGTCAGTTGCATCTGGAATCTTTTAATCATATGCTCACTGAACTCTAAAAGATACTTATTTTTGGGATTTTCTTTTTTGTTGGTCTCTCTTAAGTGGAGTGCTTAAGGAAAGGGGACAGAAGGACCCTCCTCAGAAGTATTAGGGTATGTGCCAAGAATAGGTCTCTCCACATGTGAATGACTAACATCAATCAAATCATCATGATCAGTACAAGATGAACTTGTGGAATAAGAAGAAACCTTTCTTTTATTTATCTTTTTGGAATTTTTCGTTTTGTACATTTTGTATTTTTCTATCAACATCAGTGAATATGAGTAAGGGAATATAAACAGCTCTGTCCGTACAAGTAATCTTTGTGGCATCAACACCACCATCAGTAGTATGTATTGCAGCATCAACACGACTCTCTATATCAACAAGTAAGGTGGCATCAACGCCACCGTCTGCAACTAAGGGAATAGTGGCCTCAGTACCACCATCTCGATCGTCGTGATAAGAGACATTAGTACCACCATCAACAACTGGTATAGCAGCCTCAGTACCACTCTCTCTCATCTAGATCACCTGTATGTGCATGTACATCCTCTCCTTGCCTAGATAAGGCGCCGTCAGTTGGAACTTTACTACTCCTGAGTGTCACCAAATCAACATTAAACAAAATATGAATATCATCAAGAACCTCACTTGGAGTGGTGGACTCTGTAATCTGTACCTGCTCACGCTTCCTCTTCAGGTTGTTCGGCTCTATCTGGGCAGGAATGACAACCTTGCCCTAGATGATCTCTCTCATCTTTTGATGAAACCCATCCATCTCTTTCCTAAAAGTTGTCTGCTTCTCTGAAATCAAATGGGAGAGATCCTCTAAAGCTGGGTTTTCATAAGAAGAAGGATGAGACTTGGATGAGTTGCCTCTCTGGAAATGAGGTTGTTGGGAATAAGAATGGGGTTGCTGCTGAGTGTAAGAGTGAGGTTGTTGCTGTGTGTACGAGTGCTAAGTAGGATGTGCACTCTGCCTCCAGTGTGAACTCTGGTATTGTGTATGAGGACCGCATTGTGTCTGCTTTCTACTTTTCCCTGAAGAAGCTTAAGGCTGCTGTTGGGAAGAAGTAACTCCTGTAGACCAATGAAAATCAGGGTGGTCACAACGAATCCCTGGCTGCTGCTGGTACTAGTTGTATCAAATCCCATTGACATCAATCAATGGCTCATGATACTCTAGACTATAGACTATATGGTGGGAAAGAAGAGATTGGTTGATGGCTTCAGTAGACCACCATCCGGTCCGGTACTGTGAGGTATGTTATATTGGCTCAGAATGGATGTGGTGAATCTGACGTGTCTGAGTCAATAATTGTGGTGTACTGCTCCTCTAATCAGCCTGTAACCATGAAGAAGGCGTAGAGTCCATCTGTAAGTCATGTAGGCACATGATTTGTGTCTTCGGGTCCCTCAAACACAAGGCCAGCTCGTTGATCTTGTCAAGCTTGTCTAGGCCCCGACACTTCTTTTCAATGATCTCCATGTTGTCTAGCTTCTGGAAAATGATCCCCATATCAGTAGATGATGACTCTGACTGTGCTGCTGCAATAGAAGAAGAAGATCCCACCTCAATGTGTGCCACTCTACGATGTAATGCTAGATGTGGGGGCTTCCCATGTGTGTTGACATGGGTTTGGTTCATCACAGTATTGTTCTTTGCCATATCCTCATAAATAACCCAGGCTTGATCCTCATGCTTGGAAAAATAGGATCCTCCACAATAGGCATTCACTAGCCCCTACAAATCAGGTGTCAGTCCACAAGAGAAGCTCTGAACAAGATTGGGCTTCCTGATGTCATGGTGTGGACATCTGTCGGTGAGCTTTCTAAAGCGATCCCAAGCCTCATGGAACTGCTCATTTGGGATCATGGTGAAGTTGTTGATCATGGCTATAGCTACATTGGTCCGACAAAGTGGGTAGTACTTTTTCAAGTACTCGCTCCGCAACTGCTCCCAAGTTTTGACGACTCTCCCAAGATGTTTCAGCCAATAGGTTACATGATCAACCAAGAGAAAGGGAATTCTATCATCTTGATAGTCTCATCCACAAATCATCGTGTACATTGTTGTAGATCTGCTCAAAATCCTGGAGGTGTAAATGGGGCTCCGCAGTGGAATGCCCATGGAACATGGGCAAGAGCTGAATGGTCTAGGGATGAAGCTCAAAATATCCACGAATAATAGGTAAACAGATCCACTGATGAGTAATGGTTGCACCAAGGTTGTACAACTCCTTCGTGGTAGCGAAGAAAACATGACAAAAATCAACTAGGCCCCCAAGGGAACAATCACTCATGCAATGGATCTCATGAAGTGACAGTATCCTTGAGAGTCCAATTATTACAAATATGTGTTTGTCTCTCACATAAATAAAATAAAATATAAAGCGCGCTTCTCTTCAAAATTTCCTAAGTCTGCCGTTGTTGCTCTCTCCTGCCAGCTAAGTCAGAAAGGTGGCTCCGCCTTGCTAAAGTACACATGTCCTCTTAAGAAGTCCTCCATCACGTAGCGGTCCCTCGGTCCGTACTTACATCTGTACTAACTAGAAGTAGGCCCAACTAGTCATAAGAATTTGGGCCAGTCTCTAGGGAAAATTGGGCACCCAAGAACTCGCTAACTCAGCTTTTAAGATTGTATGATCACCAAAACAAAATTGACAAGATTAACGATCGAGTTCTCACGGTCATCACAGTGTTGAGTTGCTGAATTGAGGGTTTGATTTCTAATCATTGTTTTGAGTCCATATCTAATCTTCCCTAATCCACATACCATGATGATGGGCCGGCGGTCTCCTAGGCTACCTCTGGTAGCACCGCTTCTCAACACCCCTATCCATTCATCTAGGGAGGCTTCAGAGAGCTCAGACCTGCTCTCTAAACCCGAGTTCGCTTCCACCATGTTCCCCCCTTGATCACCCCTCTTCTATACACGAGATACAGACAAAGAGGCCGCCACAACTATATGTTCACTTGACAACACCTGAGCTCGGTTCCTTTTCCTTTGAAGAGACCGGAGAGATGGCCAGTGATGAGAGAACCGATGAGCAGCCACATACCTCTTCCTTCTTATTAGACCAAGACACCATTAACAATATGCTCTTAGCATCCCTAGAGACCTTGCTAAGATAGATTAGAGACCAGGGGATGCTCATGGCAAAAGTACGGAGGGAGATGAATCATATGAGATATTGGAGAGAAGAAGAGGGAGACGACAGACCAGTCGATGGAGGAGGAGAGATACTTGAGGACCGAGCAGATGACAGGGCTGATGCGAGACCTGCACGCACCATGAGGCAGTTGCACAACTCCGGTGCAACTCTTACACACAGACGGATCCAACTACCTGCCATCCTTGACGATTTCGAGCTCAGACCCTAGACAATTCAGATGTTGCCCAAGTTACATGGGCACACCATTGAGGAGCCCCATCTTCTCCTACTAGAGTTTGAGATGATCTAAGGCTCTGTCCACAACAGCCTGGTGGACGAGGATGCAATCAAGTTGATAGCCTTCCCGTTGTGCTTGGTTGATAGAGCAACCTACTAGCTGGAGCATTTGGAGAGGGTTGTCACCACCTGGGAGCAATTGAGGACCGTGTACCTCAACAATTATTATCCACTCAATCGGACAAATGTAGCTAGAGTCATGATCAACAATTTCACTATGATCTCCAAATGAGAAATTCCAAGAGGCCTGGGATCGATCCAGAGATCTCACCGATAGGTGTCCACATCACGACATAAACAAGTCAATTTGGTCCAGAGTTTCTTTTGTGGTCTGACACTTGAGCTGCAGGGGCTGGTTAATGCCTCTTGTGGAAGCTCCTATTTTACTAAAGATGAAGTCCAGGCCTAGGCCATCTGTGAGGAGATGGACAAAATTACATAGTGATGTCCCAAACCCGAGTCTACTCTCAGGGGAATCCTCCCCATCAAGCAACTTCATATCAAAGAATAGCACGTATTGAGGTTGGTCCTTCTTCCTCTTATGAAGCAACAACATTGGCACAGTCTTGAGCTACCGACATGGGCATCATAAGCAAAAAGTTGGATCGGATGGAAATCATCGAGAAGAAGACGTTCTGGGGCTTTGATAAGCTCAACAGGATTGAAGAGTTGTCCCAAACTTGAGTGGCCTGAAGACTCATATCATGTGCCTCCAAGAGGCATAAACGGCTTCTCAGCCATGGTCTAGGTCACATGCTTATTAGGAGATTAGTTCTTCATAGCCCTCCGCCTCATACCGATAGGTTTACCACATCTAGGCGGAGCCCATGTAGCCACTCCCTTAGTACCAGTTGCCACAACCACCTCCTTCACACACACAAATGGTGGTATATCAGAGCGATCAACCATTGGTGTCCCTTCCCCCTCTAGTACATGAGAATACGGAGCCGTTGATGGAAGTTAACGAGATTTGGTACTCTAAGTACCAGCAGTAGCCCGGTATCCACCGTGACCACCCATGTTTCAGATGGTCCATTGGAGGTGCTCAGTCCCAACAACAGCCTCCAGTACAGTCAGGGAAGGGCACCCAGCAACAGTAGCCCCAGTACTCCGAGCAACGGCATGTTCCTAGACCGCAGTATCAGGGTCAGCAATGGAGGTAGCAACAACAACCTCATATCATCATGTTCCTCGACCCCAGTATCAGGGTCAACAATGGAGGCAGCAACAACAGCAACCTCATTCTCAGTTTGCATAGCCTCCTCCTCACTCCTACCAGCAATAGGGGCACAACTGACCTCATTTCCATCTAGGCAACACATCCGGTTCTCATGCACTTTTGTATGAGAACCCAACACTAGACGATCTCACTTGCATTCTTTCCGAGTAGCAAGCCACTTTCCAGCAAGAGATGTATGAGTTCTGGTAGGAGATGAGGGAAATCAAAGGCAAGGTTGTCATACCTGCATAGATTGAGCTCAAACCGAACAATATGAAGAGAAAATCTAAGCAGATATAGTTTATAGAGACCGCCACTCCTAGTGAGGTATTGGATGATATCCATTATTTATTTGATGTTGATTTTGTGATACTTAGGAGCAGTAGGAATCCAACCGACGGTGACTCATCTAGGCGACACCTAGGTGATTATTCTAGAGCACCAGATGGAGTAGAGCACGGTGCTGATGCCTCTAATGATGATGATGGTGGTACTGAAGTTACCAAGGATGATGATGCAGATGATGGTATTGATGCCATCGTACCTCCAGATACTACAAATGGTGGTGCTGAGGCCACCAATTTACCAGACGCGTGGCTAGAGCACGGTGTTGATGCTGTCATATCAGATGTTGTCGGTGGTACTGATGCCACCAAGAGTCTATGTACAAAGAATCCAGTTGTAATGACTCCTTATTTCCTTGTGCCTGAGAATGACTCCCACAGAAAGATCTAAAAATTGAAAACAGAAACATGAATAAAGGAAAAGTTTGTGTATATCTTTCAGATCAATCTGTTGAGATTGATGACACTTATATGGATGCCAGCCATATGCATGATCAAAAACCCATTCCAACTCCTAACACTTATTATACTAAGGAGGGTCCCTCTATCCCCTTTCATAAAGCACTCCGCTTAGGGAAGGATAAAGAATCAGAAAATCCAAAAAAAGAGACAACAAATAGAGTTCAGTGAGCAAATGAAAAACATATTCCATATCCAGCTGACTCTACAATAGGCACTAGAACACATCCCTCTCTTCTAAAAGAATCTCAGAGAGAAGACCACCATCCGTAGGAAGAAGAGTCGTAGCTACAATGCAGAAATATATGTGTTCACTTGTGCCACTTGCTTCGCCATCTAGAACCGATTGCCAGCCAAGAAACTAGATGCATGGGCTCCATATGTCAGATGCCATATCCACAAGCAGTGGTTTGATCACACTCTATTAGACAATGATCTTCTATTAACATTCTTCCAGTATCCTTACTTTACCATTTCGGGTTTGGCCCTCTTAGACTGAGCAGGACAGTTCTCCAGTTTGTAGATAGATCTGTCAAGAGGCCGAAGGGATTATTAAGGATGTTGTCGTCACAATTCAGGGCCTGAAATTCCCTGTAGCCTTCGTTGTGTTGGACATGGAGATCCCTGAATGTGTTACCGATACCCCCATCACTCTAGGACGACCCTTCTTGGACACAACCAAGGTAGTGTCCGAGCATGATAGTGGGGAGGAATACTTTTGCGTCGAGGGCGAGAGTATACAAATGGAGATGATCGAGGAATTGAGAGCTAGAGATTCGGCTTTCTCATAGCAGAGTTCAGAGAAGATGACAGACTCAGAGCCAGACATCCACCACAAGTGTGATTTTGTGATCACATATGATGAAGCAGTTTGGGAAGACCCAATTTTACGTCCTCTTATCACACTTTCAGAGTCCGCCGATTCACAGATGCCAGCATATGAGAGTTCCAAGAGCACATTTATGGCACAGGACACATTAGAGGCTGATGATTTCAATCTGGTTAGAGAGGCAAATTATATTCTTGTGATTCAGATTCAAATCCCTCAAACTCAGACACAAACTTTCGTTGGCAGGATTTTGATGAATATCTACCGTGATTGATGTCTACAGAGCCCACAGTGAGGACGAAGATTGAGCCAGTACAGTTGATAGACACATTAGCAGGGCCATTTTTTCCAGATTCACTAATACAACAAGAGTTCCCCCCTCACAGATCTGGTAGCCTTCACTCAAATCTTTCAAGACCAGATTTTCCAACTCCCACATGCCATGAATTGAAAACCTTATCACAAAGAATGAAGTATAGATTCCTTGAAGGTGAGCCAGATATGTTTCCAGTCATTTTCTCAACGGATTTGATTGATTACCAAGAATCATGTGTGATGGAGGTTCTTGAGAGAAACTGCAAGTCAATCGGATGGTCTGTAGCTGATCGCCAACGGATAAGTGCGGCCCTATGCTCCCACCATATATATCTCTAGGATAACGCCAATCCATCGCTTGAGTTTCAGTGCAGGCTGAACCTAAACCTTCGAGATGTAGTCATGAAAGAAATTTCTAAGTGGTGGAGTGTCGATTTTATCTACCCCGTCTTTGACTCTAATTGGGTTAGTCCTCTACATGTGGTACCCAAGAAGATGGGTATCACTACAGTTGTGAGTGAGTCCAGATGGGAGATCAATACCTGAGTACCCAATTCTTGGTGAGTCGAATCAAGCCACCAAGAAGGATAACTTCCCACTTCCATTTACTGATCAGGTTATTGAGAGGTTAGCTGGGAAGAGTCATTATTGTTTCCTTTATGTGTATTTGGGATATAATCAGGTGGCCATAGCACACGAAGATCAAGAGAAAACAATATTCACCTGTTCGTTTGGAACATATGCTTTTAGAAAGATGCCCTTTAAATTATGTAATGCCCTAGCTACATTCCAAAGGTGCATAATTTCTATTTTCTTGAACATGGTGAGTGACTATTTAGAGGTCTTCATGGATGATTTTTTGGTCTATGGCGATGGGTTCGATGCTTGTCTTGAGTGTCTGGACTGAGTACTTCAACGTTGTATTGAGGTCAACCTTATTTTATCTTGGGAGGAGAGTCGTTTCATGATGACTCAAGGGACAGTCCTTGGTCACATCATCTCCAACATGGGTATGGAGGTTTATCTGACTAAGGTGGATGCTATTAGGAAGCTCAATCCACCATTCAATATGTGACAGTTGTGGTCTTTTTTGGGGCATGTCAATTTCTACCGACTGTTCATACATGACTTCTGTTGTATTGCATGATCGCTCACTGATTTCTCTCGAAAGACACTGAGCTCCTTGTGGATGCTAAGTGTCTTTCATCATTTGAGACTCTCAAGAATTTACTTGTGCAGGATCCTGTCCTTCAGCCACCCTATTGGTCTCTTCCATTTGAAATCATGACGAATGCTTCTGATTTTGCCGTAGGTGATGTGCTTGGACAGAGGAGGGATGGATTATCGTTTTCCATACACTATGCTAGCATGACTTTGGATGCAGCACATCATAATCATTGTGACAGAGAAGGAGATGCTAGCCATAGTATTTGCTCTTGATAAGTTCAGATCATATATTCTTGGATCTAGAATGACAATCCATACATATCACACTGCCATCCGATACTTAATGGCTAAGAAGGATGCCAAGGCCTGATTGACTTGATGGATCCTTCTACTTCAGGAGTTTGATATTGAGATTAAGGATAAGCCTGGAGTCAAGAATGTGGTGGCGGATCACCTCTCATGATTAGAGCATCTTGAAGATTCTGAGACAACCACACCTATCATGGAGATATTTCCAAATGAGGCGATTCTTGCTATAACCTAGCTCCCACAATATGCTGACATTGTGAACTATCTTGTTGCCAAGAAAGCTCCACAAGGTTGGACCAGACAGATAATTGAAACCTTCCTCACGAAGACCAAGTTGTACCATTGGGAGGATCCCACTCTTTACCACAAAGGAGGGGACAATGTCTGGCGTTGATGTATTCCTCAGGAGGAGCACCATACCATCCTCACCTATTACCACAAGCTTGAGGCAGGAGGACATCATTCTAGGAGACAAACAACACAAATGGAGCTCCAATCTGACCTTTGGTGGTCAACACTCTTCAAGGATTTAGATGAATTCGTAAAGTAGTGTACTGACTGTCAGAGGATGGGCAGTTGTGGTCATAAAGACATGATGTTGATGCAGCCCATTCACTTATGTGAGTTTTTTGACGCATGGGGCATTGATTTTATGGCCCCAGTCCCTAAGAGTCAGGGATTCAAGTACATTTTGTTGGTTGTGGATTTTGTTAGTCGTTGGGTTGAGGCCATCCCCAACCAAGCCACTGATGTAAAGACAGTTTGCGGATTTTTGAGGAAAGATATCATATGATGGTTCGGGGTACCTAGAGTATTGATTTATGATGTGGTACTCATTTTATCAAAAACAAGGTAAGGGCCCTTGCTAACGAGTTCATCATAGACCATAGAGTTGCCATGACATACCATCCACAGACGAATGGTCTTGTTGAGGTTTCAAATAGGGAGATCAAGATGATTTTGCAGAAGATTGTCCGCCCAGACCGAAAGGATTGGTCATAGATTTTGGACTCGATCTTGTGGGCCTATAGGACATCCTTCATGACACCTTTGGGTACATCTCCTTTCCATCTCATTTATGGCAATCCATGCCACTTACCTATTGAGATTAAGCATAAGTCACTTTGGGCAGTTACTGAGATACTATTGGATCCTAAGAGTGTAGGAGATCAAAGAGAGCAGAATTGGCATTGAGAGATACAACCTTCTCAAGTATCCTACAATATAAGGACAGAGTAAAGATATGACATGATGCTTACATTAGCCATAAGTAGATTGAGCCCAATCAGAGAGTATGGCTATTTGATGCTAGGTTGATATTATTTTCAGGGAAATTACAAACTAAATGGAAGGGACCATACTTGGTCAGAAAGGTGCATGACAATGGCAGTATTGATATATCCGAGTTGTCTTCTAACTCCACCTTCTGAGTCAACAGTCAGCACCTGAATCCCTATCTTAATCATGAACCATTGATGTTTCCCCTATTCATTTTATATGAGATATGTTATTTGACTCTCATCATCTGCGTCTCATGCCTGATTTTCACTCCCACACTGCATCCTTGTATATCCATGATGTCTGTATAATTTATTCATTAATTCGTTTTGTTTAATAGCCCAGATCCATCGTATGATTTTGCTATACATAGGATGCACTTTATCCTAAGTATAAGCGGGTGTTAAACATGCGTTCATTCACTATGTTCTATACCTCTATTTTGCTTCCTATACTTAGGGACATCTTACCCTAAGTATAGGGGAGGTAATATCTATATATTCTCTTCCATAGTTTTCCCCTTGGTGTACAGTCTTCTATACTTAGGATTACTTGATCCTAAGTATAGGGGGATCATCGACTTCTATCTTTCGAGTCGTTATAGTATAAGATTCTTTTCACTTATCTATACTCAGCACGAGTTATATCTTCCTTCATCGCTCTTTGATCACTCATAGGACATCTTTCGAGCTAAGTGTAGGGGTTGTTGTATATATTGTCTATATACTTCAGCCATAACTCGTACTTTGTGTGAGTTAATAATAAGGCTATTATTTATAAAATTAGAATAAAAATGTTTTGAAAAATCTTTTCAAAATTTTTTGTAAAATGATGCAAAAATTGTTTGTAAATATATTTGCAAAATTAATTTTATAAAAAAATTTGTAAAAAAATTCTGTTTGCAAAATGTTTGTAAATTATTTTCTTTATCAAAATTATGTATATAGTAGAATTTTTTTCAAAAATGTGTGATGATAAATGTTTGTAAAATCGTTTGTAAATATTTGTAAAAATAGGTTTGAAAACCTTTTTGAAAATGATTTGAAAAAACTTTGGAAAATGTTTTGAAATTTTTTAAAAAATGTTTTGTTACATGGGAAATAACTTTTGGGGTACATAATTACTTATATATACATATACATTAAAAACCGCAATCCACCCCAAATTTCTTTGCACATAGAAATCTTTAATAAAGCCGTCTCAAGATCTTGTAAATAAAACCTGTATATAAACTCAAAACCCTTGTCAATATGAGCACTTTTGTAAAAATATTTTCTTTCTCTTATGTTTCAAAAATACATAAAATTTTAAAATTCAAAAATTCCACAAAAAAATGCATAACGTGAAAAATTCCTACAATAAGGGTTTTTGTAAATATTTGCATGTGCATTCTTCAGATCATTGTTTACATTTAAACTAGTCTGGAATAAAATTAAAGAATAGAGCTTGGTTAAGACCTTAATCCACTTAACTTCAGAGGAACCTTGTAGGATTTGGGGTTTAGACTTTCAGGTCCATATCGATTTAATTCTTTGAGTTTATTAGTCTATGTTCACATGTCATCTTGATGAGCCTAAGTAAAACACTTAATAACGCACGCATGACTCTCATGGACAATGGCTTAACTTGGACAAGCACTCTACACATAGCTCTTCATGGATGGGGTGGTGAGGAGGCAGAATCCTTTGGCTTGGGATAGCACATGGGTGTGCAACAACTATTGGGAGCATACATCCTTGTCTAGGGAGGGACATTCATCTCAACCTGGTCTAGTAGCATTGAGGTCTAACAACAGGATGCCGTGGGGTTGCGATAATGCTTCAAAAGGGAGACAGTCTACTGGCTCAAGAAGAAAAACTCCTTATGTACATACTACACCATGTAGATATGTTGTATATATGTCATAAAAAATGCAAAAAAGGGGATAGTACTGATTGAAAATAAAATGTCTGTCGGAGTGTATATAGTTGAATAAGCAAAGCTTATGTATTACACGGTCTCATCTCTTGGAAGCTTGCAGCTGGAGACTTAGCTACACTTGTTAAGCTCCACGAAATACATGGCTACACTAGTCACAGTTCATTCACGCTTTCCCCTCTTCTTGAGTTGGTTGTACTTGAACTTGGAAGGGAATACCCCACTCCTCGAGGAAAGAGTTGCCAGATTGGGGGATTAGAGTTACCTTGTTAAGGGAGGTTATTTCTTTGCCACTTTTGAGGTGGGGAGCTATATATCACTTATGCAATACAAGTAAAATTTCATAGTTATTAGAGTTTGTGTGTGTAGACTTGTTCTGACCTGGTTGTTGAGGAGACTTGACCATAGAGTTGGGAACTTGAAGGTTGTTGAGTCTTAAACCGGTTTCCCAATAAGGTTCCACCAAATTAACAATCCAAAGGTTTGACCACTTCAATTTTATGAAGATAAGTTTAATAATCGGCATTGTTCTAAAATTCTTTTCTTTTTTCTTTCTTTATTTTTTTTCACTTCTTTTTCAAATAAGTGTTTGATAAGGGACTAGCAAAGGTAAAGTAAAGGGGATGATGAATATATGATTCTCATACTTTATTTTTTATTTTACCAACTCATTTAGCATAAACATCAATATATATATATATTAAAACTTATAAATTGACCATGCCTTTGTTAATATTATGAAATTAGCACATATTTCTTCAAAATAAAAGAATAAAGAAGAAAATGAAAAAGAAATGAAAATAAAGAAGGATGTAATTATGTAATAAGTACAGACTGGCCCGAACACTGAGAGAAGATCATTACTGACTAAAGAACTGAACACCCAAAGAGAGGAGAGAGTCGTACTCTCTACACAAGGTAGGAGCAAAGTCGTTGAACTGACTTCTCACAAAGCCCACGTGATCGTCTTCAATAATCAAACCACACAATATATCAATCAATGAAATAATAGGTATGAATCGAAATTTATTATAAACACTACAAATAAGCATGTATAACCACAAGCAGAGTAGGATGTCGAACACAGGGAACACATGATGTAGCACTCCTATATTATTTATCAATAAACAATGATATATAATACACAGTGCGTATGTATATATATGCACAATATTAACCAACATGTGTGGGTTTTTTTTATTTTATTTTTATTTTTTTATTTTTTTGATTTTATATATTATAATATATATATATTTTTTATTTTTATATTTCTTTTTTTTTAAAAAAATACGATAATATAAGAATATGTAAGGATATATATACAATATGGACAAATATAGGTATAAATACAAATAAAAGTAAATAAAAATTACATAATTAAATCTTTTTAGGTTTTAAATATTGTTTACAATTTTTGTAATTTTTTTACAATTATGCTAATTTTTATATACTTTTAAAATAAAAAATATCCCAAATTAGGGATTTAATAAATAGGTTGAATAGAAATGAAGAGGAAAATAGCAAATTAAGTCCAAAAGTCTTCAAATCAATTTTAATAAATAGCTAATAATAATAAATTTCAGAGATGGAAAACTATATTTTTAGGATTGTTTAGAATTTATAATCTTTTTAAAACATTTTTTCGTGCTTTTAGATTTTTATGTCCTTTCTTTTTTTTTATTTTTTTGGGATTTTCGGTCTGGGTGTTCAAAATACTTAAACAAAAGATATATCTTTTTTGGGAAATTTTCAAAAAGATTTTATAATTTTAATGGGTTTTTTATCTAAATAAGGAATATTTGTGTTCTTTTTTATTTTTATAAAATATGGAAAAGTCCTAAAATGCTAAAGTAACTTTAGGACATGAAAATACAAGCAATCAGGAACCTAACTCTATTTTTGGAGCACAATAGATATTTTTAATAAATAGGAACTAAAACAAAAAATACTCTACATAGCAGAGACATAATTGTAAATAAATTTTAATGTGAGGGGCACAATGCAATTTAACCCAAAATTTAAAGCTAAAAATCCAAACTTGCTATATAAAACAATAATTAAAATAACGTACAAAGGTTTACATGAAATGTTCACAATATAAAACTTGTCCATGTACGTGACTCTGATAGGGATTAAACTGCAATATTGAAGACATTAAAGGGGGCATATGCAATTAATCCATTAATTTTTAAAATTCGTAAAATATTTACAGGGCTTCTTGACAATTACAAAGGGACAACTTGAGTAAATTACCCACTTAAATCGTTTGATCCAATCACTATCTATGTGCCACGTGTCTAATCGTGCAGCTATAGCAAGGCGACGTTTCGTCTAATCCAAGGGCTCCGATTAAACCAAGCGAGGAGCCTCGATCCGACGGCTCTCAGGGGTCTTCCAAGAACACAAATAACACTTGCAAAGGTAAACTTCGATCTTTGATTCCGATCAACTTTGTGCCCCAATCTCCTCACCGTAAAGAGAAAAACGTTCCTTAGGCCCTCCTACGGGTGCTAACGCTCTCAAAATCGTTGAGGTCCCATCAATGGGGACATGGATGCTTCTCCGCCTTGAGCCTCTCTTGAGTCTTGAGTAGGGCCCAGATGCCCTTCTTCTTCTGCATTACATGCACGGGGAGAGGCTCCGACTCGAGGTGACTGCCTCGGTCCAAAAGATGAGGTTAGAGATCTCATGAGTGTGTGAAGGGGTGCAGCTCCGCCGAGGTGGTTGACGGGAGATTCGACTCCTCGAATCAGAGAATGATTTAAGGGCGATTAGGGTGGAATCGATGGAGCAACAAAAGGACATCAAGATGAGGCGATTAATGGGTCGATTACAACGATGTTACAACGAAATCAATTTGGAGCACGTGCTCCAGGTCCCAGATGGATTTCCTAATTAATCCTACTCCTAGAGATTTACGTCGAAATGAGATGCATAAATGAAACCTACAAATTATATAATACCTAAAATGTGAAGAAAATGAGTCTCAACTGAGCTGGAAGTTCAGGAGCAGAACCTGCCGGAGCAATTCTGGCGGTGGGTGGATACACCTCCACCTAGGCCCTCCCTCGCTGCAAACGCCAGCCATGCCTTATTGTCACTTGCCGGAGCTTCTAGGAGAGATTTGAGGGGTTAAAGACCTGGAAAAAAGGGATCAAGTGACAAAAAGGGTCGGTGGTGGTTTATTTATAGGCGGATTTTTGGTGAGTTACGAGGGTCGGTTGGGTGAGCTTGAGCACGGGTTAGTGAAGATGCTCGCATGGCCATGGAAGAGGGACGAGATGGCTACATGAAGGTGAAGGCCTCGAGGGAAACGAGTGATCGTTGAGGCGTAGAGAAATCGACGTAGTGGCATCCTCGTGAAGCTTCTGACAGAAGTAAGAAGCAGGTCGGATAGTTGACCCTAGGCGCCTCCTGGTTGCTCCACGTGGACCAACTAGTAAATTCCAAGGCAGAAATATGTTGGAATATATAAAAGAATTAATATATGAATTTATTAATTTTAGATTTTAAAATAAAAAATGTTTCTAATTTTATGTAGAATTTAATGCAAATTTTATTTTTTTATGAGGTGTTTAATCACAAGTTAAGTTTTAGGGTTTAATTTATAGGTGTATTTGCCTATGTCTTGGTTATTTTATTTTTATTTTGTATTTTCCATTTTATTCTTTTATTTATTTTTTTTTTTGAAAATATAATAATGTTATATAGATAAATATATTTTTATTTTATTTTTCTGATATAACATTTACATTTAAGTAAATAGGGATGTATATTATATAGGTATAAGTATTGTGGATTCATCTATGTATTTTATGTTCTTATTTTACTATAGTATTATTTTATGGTGTTATTGTATTCTAAATATGTACATATATTATTAATGATATTTACAAAATTATAAAAATATAAAATTATAAAATAATAAATAAAAAATAAAATGAATATGTTATTCATGTATATTTACAATAAAGGTCCAAAACCTAACTTTCACAGCTTGACTCAAAAAAATATGAAACTACCTTAAATATCTTATTAAAAGTCATATACAATTAAAGGTGATTTTGACATATTTTGAGTCTTTATCAGGAGATATCGGTCTGGGATGTTAGGATTTTGGCTTTTTATTTTGCGTACAAAAAGCGCACTGTATATTATTTTTGTATGAAATCAATTTTGTATTTTATTTGTATTTTTATCTACAACTTTCATATATAAAATTTCTTGATTTGATAAATAAAAAATAAAGATAAAATAGGTCCCAAAAAGTAATTATTGGCCTATTTTGTAAGGTTATCCGATTGTGCTTTCTGAACAATTTGCCACCCTATCTCCCCATACCTTCTTCCTTGTCGACTAAGCCATCATGATGACGGAGTCTTGGGAGCTAAGGTCACTTCAGTGTCCTTAACATTTTTCTTTTTTTTTCTTTATTCTTTTATTTTGACAATAAATACAATGAATGTTCAACATTTTATGAAGTATTTTGTACAAATTAACGAATGCTTATTTTGACAAATTAATGATATATATAACTAGGGTTTAAATGCTAAAATGAAAAAAATAAAGATGATGAAATAGAGATTCATCACCCCCTATACTTGCCTTTGCTAGTCCCTAGTTAACGCTTATGCCTATAAGAGCATAAAAGAAAATAAAGAAAAGACAATGAAATAACTTGGAATAATTTTAGACTTTTGAACTTGTCTTAATAAAGTTAAAGTTTGGATCTCAGAGAAGGCCTTTGGATTAATGGTGTGTTCGAACCACAAAGAAGTTAGGAAGTGCGACATAACAACCCTTAGATTCCATACTCCTTTTATTCAGTCCAATTCACAGCTAGGTCAATACCATCCTCTCAATCACATACTCTTGCTACCTTGAAATGATAGAACCATGTGTTGAAATTGTTTAACTCTCCCTAGACAAAACCATTGAACTACCAAGGCATCTACTCTTATGATAACTCGTCCTCATGGAGACAGATATTCCCTTCTAAGGTCAGGTGCTCCCGGCCTTTACAACCGAATGGGGTAAGAAATTAGAAGAATGGGAAGAGAAGTTGGAATGGACCAGTAAAGTCTTCATTCCCTTGTGAAGTCTGTTAGTGTAACCGGATCTTCACGAAGAAGCATGCTTTTTCTGAAGCTCATATTTGTGGGATTTTTGGTTGTAGGATTCCTTGGATATTTCTTTGACTTTGCATAGCTTATGCATTTTGAGCCCTTGTGGATATATCATCTTTTGTTCCACCCACTTTTTTGGGGTTTTGGAAAAAGTTGTGCTGGTAGACCATCCCTCATCCGAAGCATTATTTCAATCCATCTCCAGTCTTTAGATATCATTGTTATCAAAAGAAGTGGGTAAGAGTATCGGTGTCAGTAATTCTAAAGAATGGTTCCTAAGCCACCCTTGACGAAGAGGCCTTGCATCATTTGGACTTAGACTCCAAGATATTTCAACAATCCATCTAAGTTGAGATAAGTGTTAGGTACGAGGTTTCCAATCAAGTCATTGTCTCAAGAGTCTTATGGATGATATAAAGGGTTCTATTTAAGCACATTGAATTGACCCATGAACATAGTCTTATGTAATCTAAAGAATTAAGTCAAGGTGACCTGAAATGTCCCCACTTCCAGTCCTCAATGGGTTCCTCTGAAATTAGGTGTATTAAGGTTTATTCCGAGCTCCAATCTTCAGACTTTCTCTGAACTTGTTCAATTATTTATATTACTTCAAAAAATGCGAATGCTATTTACAATGCAAGAAAATGTTTTTTGTGCGACAATTTTATATTTTTATCTTTTTGCAAATTTTTATGCCATTTCTAAAAAGATTTTTGCAAATGTTTTTCGGGATTTTTGATTTTCCAAATATTTTTGTGATTTTTCAAAACAAAAGTTTTTTTGGAGTTAGAAGATTTTGTAAATATATGTGCAAATATTACATGGGGTTGCATCTTAGATTTACAAGAGTTGGATTTTTAAGAATTTACAAGGGATAAGTTATTATTTATACAAATAAATATATACAATTGGTGAAAAGTGTTTATGAGAAAGATGTGCATATTCCTCAAATTTATTTGAAAATGATTTTACAAGGAATTTTGAAAACTATAGTCCAAAATAATTTCCGCAGGTAATTTTTACAAATATTTGAAAACTATTTTGCAAAGGTTTTTCATTAGCTTTCATAGATTTTTTTTCAAACATTTTTGCAACCATTTTTAAACCATTTTCAAATTGATTTTCAAAACATTTTATTTGAAACAAAGGAAAGAATTTTTACAAACAAAATATTTTTACAATATATTTTCCAAATATTTTTCAAATGATTTTTCAACTATTTTTCAAATATTTTTACAAAACAATTTTTACTGATTTAATAAGTATATACAAAAAGAATTTGAGGACTACTCGTCTTTTATGAGGAGGTTTTAATGAGTTTTATGATATATATATAATGCTTTAGCCATACTTATTGAAAACATGAACGTACGAGTTATGGCTAAAATATACACAGAGTATATATTGAACCCCCCCCATACTTAGCTTGAGCTATGTCCTCATAGATCGAAGAGAAAAGGAAGACATAACTTGTATTAAGTATAGAGAAGTCTATACTAGAATGACTCAATAAATAATGAGGAATCAATCGTCTCCCCTATACTTAGAATCAAGTACTCCTAAGTATAGAAGACGATATTCTTCATGTAGGGAGGGTTGAGGGTGGGAACGAATAAACGACTCAACAAATCATCTGCTCGGCCCATCTCCCCATGTACTTAGGGTGAATTATCCCTAAGTATAGAAAGATTATCAATAGTCGAGGAGATAGGTGAGAGATCAAAAAATGAGTAACTTGAGGGCGTTCACCCCCCATACTTAGGACGGAGCATATCCTAAGTTTAGCACAGATGAATGGGGTGAGAGCAACACGGAAGAAAGAATTTGAAGAATGAAAATGAAAAGAAGAAAAGAAGAAAAAGATTAATTTTTCAAAAATGTTTTGGATGGCCTTGTCTGATTGCTCTGATGATGCAGTTGTGAATTATTCATCATAGACCACCTGAATCGAATCTACCATAGACAAAAACATATCATGTTTAAGATAAGGTTTAAGTAACTGTCCGTTGATCACAAATGGTTGTGCGTCAGCTGACAAATCAAATATAACAACACTTCCATTTTCACGCACATGCTTCACTATGAACGACCCAGTCCACTTGCTTTTTAACTTCCCTGGGAATAATTTGAACTTTGCGTCAAACAACCAAACCTTTTACCTTGGTTCGAAAGTCTTGTAGCGGATGTGCTTGTCGTGCCACTTTTTGACCTTCTCATTGTACATTAGGTTGTTGTCATATGCATACTCACAAAATTTGAGAAGTCGATTCAGATCCAGTTTTCTATTCTTTCCAGCCTTCTTGGAATCCAAATTACAGATATTGACTATCCATAAAGATTTGTGAATGAGATCTATGAGCAGATGGCATGGCTTATCATATACTAGGCTGTCGGGAGGCATTCCCAATGGTGACTTGTATACGGTCTGATAGGCTCGGTACTCCCAAAGCAACAGAGTTAAGCAACTACAACCAATTCTTCCTATCAGGGCGTACAAGCTTATGTAGAATTGTTTTTATCTCTCTATTCAAACATTTAGCCAGGCCACTGTTGGAAATGCGAGCCCTCGGCGAGCCATTATGCAATAAATGTTATTGCAATTCACTCCTTAATCTGAAATAAAGAGTACATAGTTTGCATGATAGGTCCCTTAGTGCAATTAGGGTTATGTACCATGGCCATCTTAATGATCATACAGCTGTTGATTCAATTATTGAATCATAGAGGCTGGTGCTTAGATGAATATCTAATGAGTTAGATTGAGGACTCATCAAGAACCGTCAAATGATTATTAAGAGATGATCTCCAGCCTGAGTAGGAGATGGCAATCCTTTCTTAGTTAGGCTGATATCTGACCGACTTCTTGATGCAGGTTCTCTGCATAGGAATAGAGATTCAGAGGTGTCAGATTAGTTAGGTCAAAGAGTTGACTTAACGAGATCGAGATAACCAAAGTCCTATATCATATGATGTCATGATATAGGCACACATCCTCTGACCGGAGACAGATGTGTTACTATATGTCTGAGTATGTACATTTGGCAGACCAATAGATTGATGACCTAATCAAGGTCTATACACCGGCGTGCTGGTATGCATATACGGGCATATGAGTAATACGATCTCTCAAAGGGATCATACAGGTTCACTACTGAAACGGAAGACATGAGCTCACTCATGAGATATCTGGAAGAATCAAATTCCGTGCGCACGGTCGTCTCTCTTTGGAAGCTTGACTGAATTTTTTGGTTTGATATATACTTTTGGAAAGTATATGATCAAGACCGAGGTATGATATATGCTTTTGGAAAAGTATATGATCAATACCGACTCCCAATGATCGAATGAGAAACTTACTGATAAAACCATGAAGTAGACAGTATAAAGTTGATCCAATACTTCAGGTTTAATCTGAGTCTTCCAGTATGCCGGATGTACCGGTATTAGGAATACCTGAGGGTGATGTGATCATAAACGATTGCATAACCATGACGCTTCCATTCCTAGGGAGTGATGAAACGGGTCTGGATTTTAGTGACTCCTCTCAGTAGAGAAGTAATCTTATCTTAGTCCAATTATTGGACATTGATCTGAATATGATTCAGATGCAACGAGAAGATTAGATTTGCGGTCTTGATTTAATCAAGCATCTATGGGAGGCCCGCGATCTGGATTTGAGACATGATCTCAATATCCATGTCACTATACGTGGAACAATACAATCGCCCTGTCCTTATCTCCAAGTATCTGTGGAGAAAGCGCATTATCCTTGAAGGAGTTCATGGATAATTCTATTGTTGATTTATGTATCCGAGCATTGAGGAAATGGATAATTAAATGTGATTTAATTATCATGATTAATATGAATTCGATTCATATTATAAAGAGAGTTGTTGTCTTAGATAATTAAATATGATTTGATTATCAAAGATGTAAATAATGTGAATATGATTCATGTTATTTGAGAGCAAGAGAATAGAGATCCAAGATGATTAAATATGATTTAATTATCATGGATATGAATAATGTGGATAGCAATATCCATATTAGACATATATATTATAAATGTGATTTATAATATATAAGAGAGAGCTATTTGTAATTTACATTTGTTAATTAAATGTTAATGTGAATTGGATTCACATTGGACATTGAATTGAAAATGTAATTTACATTTTATTTTGGGTTGTGAATATGATTAGCAAATTTTTCAATGGAAAGATTGCAATGTCTACAAAATAATTGTGAATTATTTTTGTAGAATAATTTGCAACATAAGTTGTTGCAAGTAATGGAGATTACATAAAAGATGAAATAGCCACCTTCCTAATGGAGGAGGGTGGACGGCCACCACTCCCATTAGGAAAGGGAGGCCGACCCCCCTCTCCACATGGAAGGAGGCTTTCTCTCCTTTCATTATCTCCATGTATTGATGATTTAATTTTGTGATTAAATTGTGTTGATTTATCAACATATATTTAATTTAAATTAAATTAATTGTTGTTGGTTTTACCAACACAAATCTTAGCCATTAAAAGAAACACAATCAATGAGATCCATTGGATTTGTGTTGGCCCATGGATTGAGATCCATGGATCCCAAAACCCTATAAATAGAGAGGCATACCCATGCTCTCTCTTTACACAAAATGCTTGAGAAGCATCTCTCCCTCTCTCTTTCTCTCTAGACGTCAGCCCTCTCCATCCCTCTCATGACCGTCCACCATGGATACCATGGAGAGGTTCTCTGTCGCCGCATCATCGTCGTTATGCTGCCCGATAGTCTGCTCGTGGATCTCCGTCTCCTTCAATGCGCCTCGCTCGTGAAGAAGACGACAGATCTCGTGTGTCGAGATCAGGAGATCCGCTGCTTGGATCATCAACATGGATTGCGAGAAGCACGCGGTTCATCCCCGCGCTCGCAAGCGTCTCCTCCGTCGGATCGGACTTGAGACAGGAGGTCTCTTCGTTTAGAGACTCGATCACAACCACGCTTCAAGAGGTAATCCTATTACTTGTTTGTGGTTTAGACGAAACGATTCGAGAAGTGTTCTTGGATCATGTGGTTTCATCGTATATTTTTTTTTAAATTCCGCTGCATCAAGCAACTAGTCCGACTAGTCGCTCCTCGTCGTATTCGATACGACGTTCACGCTTCCATGATGTGCTTGAGGATCTAACCATATCCTTCAAGTGGTATCAGAGCCAGGTTGATGGTTTTGAATATGATTCGCTAACCGAGGACGACTTGGGTTCGTTAAGGTCGCGAAAGTTTTCTTCGCATTTGATTTCGCAGATCTGTTTAGTAAATAAATTCGGCACTGTTTAAATCATTTAAACACGAATTTAATACTTGGATTTTGTTCCCCATTAAATAAGGAAACCATAGGATCTGAGTTTGCGTAAATCGGATTTCGTTTGCTCTAGATATGGTTGTTTTAATGAACATGTATTCACTGTTACGGGAACTGCGAATCTTAACGTAATTAAGGAGTTAATTACTGTTTAGAGACACCTCGAAATGCGTGCAAAACACATAGGTTCTGTTGTAAATCAAGTTAGCAAACTATGAAAACTTACTTTGCTTAATTTGGATTTAAATTGATTAAGATATGCTAATTTTAGTAAGTAGGGGTCACTGCTGAAATTACTTTCCTAATCAAGAACCATGTGATTGTCAATTAATGAAATTAATTGTTAATTTCGAGAAATAATTATGGAAAATATTTGAGAAATATTGGAAGATGATTATTTCCTTAATTGACTTGGCCTCAACCAATTAATTGATTAGATTTGATCTATATCATAATTGGAAACACAATCAACAAACTCCTTTCTTGAATAGGATTGGGAATTTGTCTAGCAAATTTCCTTATAATCAAAATTGTTTTGATTACTGTGTGGTATAATTTCGGTTGAAGAACCGATGATCATCTCAAGTACAAATTAATCAATTTGGCATTATCCTTTCCCGAGGCGGATATGGTGTCTAGTCGGGGATCGCTGGGGTAGCGGGTTGCAACGTATGCGGTCTGTCCCACTCCCGCCAGTACTGGCCATGACAGCGGGTAGGGCCGGGATAATGTCCGAGAGATTAAGATGTATTTTTCTAATTATTAAGATATGAATTAATACGTACTTTGAGAATAATACCATATATATTCAAGTAAGACAATCAAGTTTGATTGATTGAATTTGATTGATAATTAATTTAATATGATTGAATTGATTATGTCCAATTATACTCAAATATGATTAGAGCTAATAATTCCCTTGGAAAAATTAATTATATGAATGTGATTCATATAAATTAATTTAATTTGAATAAGATATGGAGGATCACATAAGTGACATCCATGGTCTCCCGTCAAGGCGAAGGGTTTCGTCGCCAGATATTATATATGGGAGACGCATGTCCGAAGTGACAGCTCCTGTATATGATCCATTTGGATCAGGCTCGTCGCTTCTCGAAAGAGTAAGGACGTATGCGTAGTGACCCCAATATCGGGTCCTCATATTATTGGGGTGATATTGGATTGAGCATAGCGAGTTGTATTCCTGTTGACGGTTGGTTCAATTAACGATGGGTCAACATCACCTTAGGGGTGCTGGGCCCGGTTGTTAAAGACCGAATTGGGAGATGCAAGTTGGACTTGCAAGGCGGAATGTGTTCCCGCTTCTTTTTATCTGAGTTGTAGGTTCTCATATTATTGGGATGCAACAAAGATAAGGAAGGAGATCCCATATCTTGCTTGAGATATAATGGTAAGTATATCTCTTACACTGAAAGTGATTAAGGGAATGAACTTTCATTGTTTGCATGGCAAGACAACTTTGATATAAAATTCCTAATTCAAAGTAAAACATGTATATATATATATATATATTATATATGCCCTTATGTAAATTTCTTATTTCAGATAATCCTTCATTAAACCCACTCAATGTTATACTCAATAATAACCAGTAAAATATCATGGATTGGACTCATGATCCAGATATTGTACTTGCAGTTGGATACATAATGTATGTGGTTGCAATGTGCAAGTTTCCTCATAATAATGAGGAATGATGATTAAATAAGACAATAGGACTGAAACCCTAGGGTTTGTATGTCTCTATAAGTCATGATCTTATCGAATGCACTTTTGAAGTGACATATCGATAATGATCGTAATTATCAAATAATCCTTATAAAATCAATGAAGATATTCTGGCATACATATGTGCTCTTGATAATTAATCATGAATGGCATGGTTCTCTGCATCATGTAGAATGGTAGCTCTGTAAGAGATGATGTATTCAAATTGTTTGAGTACCTACCTGAACCTATGTTTTAAGAGTTTAGATGGATGTAGATGATGAGTGTCATCATTCTACTGTTTATACTCTAGTCATTCATGAAGCTTCATAATATTCATATTGTATGAATTGGGTGAAGCATGTATAAATGTCGAAATGCTCTTACATTAAATTCTTTTGAATTTGACATAAGAGGTCCTTAGTCTTAAGCAATGGTTGTTTATAGATAAAGGGAGTGCAGTGGAAGCATGGGTTGGACCCAAGCAAGAAGTATAATCAAATAGTTGACTGTACTTCTGTGACTTCCATATGACATCCAAAGAGTTGGATGAATGCCAATACTGCAATATGTTGATGTATTGATAGTATGACTATCAAATCTATCTATTTTTCTTAGAGAAGGAATCGGACAGTACATCAGAAAAAACTACATATAGTCATTGAAATTGACTTACTTATTTGATAAGATAAAGTCTAATAATTGTATCTCAATCTTCTAATGACACTTGCAATTGGTTGCATCTGTATTAGAATATTAGAAATTTGATCTTAAGGTTTAATGGTCATCCATGTTGGAATTGATGCAATTGTTGAAATAATTTCCACCGGATGAATAGACTTCATATTTTCAGTGGGAGCCCTTAGTCTTAGAGAATGTCTCTATGACCTAGATATTAGAATACACTCATTGTTTATTTCTAAATGTTGGGAATAAACATGAAATCTGGAATAGACCTATCATAAAGAGTTATGATGGAGATATCTCAGATAGTAATCTAAAATCTAGTGGACTCTACTAAATTAGAAAAATTAATGAATGGTTCATTAAGATTTCTAATACTGAGAAATTAAACCTTAAAAGATCAATAGGAGGATAATAGATCATTTGACAATGATCTGGCATCAAGTTTTGGACATATGTCTGTTGATGAGACCAATGGACTAGTAAGACATGAAACATTTGATTATCTAAAGATTCAAATCTCACATACTTGTGAATATTGTATTCAAAGTAAAAATGTCCAATACACCCTTCTTTGGGAAAGGTGTAAGATGTTAAGGTATTCAAGATCTCATACATATTGATGTATGTGAATCATCTATATCAGAATAAACATTATGGATATGTGATATCTATTAATGATTATTTGTGATATGAAATTTCTTCTCTTCACTTAGAAAACTTTGAAATGTTCAAAGATCTCACAATTTTGGTTTGGAACCAAAGTTTGAAGGAAGACGAAATGAATTTGATCTAATCAAGGTAGCTTGTACCTATTAGATGAATTCAAGGAATATCTTATGGAGATGTGAATATCATTTCTATCTCACCCCTCCTAATGAGCCTTAACTCAATAGAGTTGTAGAGAGATGCAATTGATCATGTGTGACATGATTTGATCAATGATTAATCTTAGCATAATTATCTCTTAGTTTCCAGATATGTGTGGTAGAGACTACATTATACACTTAATAAGGTCCCAAGCTGGTAAGCTGGAATCTAGCACCAGAGAGTGCTACTTCATTAGGAAAATAAAGGATGGTATTAGATACCTACTTTATGACCTTGAGATTCTTAAAAGATCTCATCTTTGAGAATATGATTCTTAAAGGATGGCTCTCTTGAGAATCAAGATGAAAATGAAGTAAAGGAACTCATTTAATCTTGAAAAGATAACGAGACTCCTGAAATCGGAAACTAAAATAGATAATTAAAGATGAAACATTAATACCTCTTCAAATAAGTTTGAGGATGAATTCCATATCTGAAAAATGATCGGACTTCATGTGATGAAGATCCTGAGGATCATGACATGGAAAGATGGATGTTAGCAATAAAAGTCTAATGTAGACTTCATATACAAGTGTTGTATATGGACCCTCGAGGATCCACCTATATGGGTCAGACCCATTAAGGTGTAAATGGATCTTCAAGAGAAACAGGGAACCTGATGAGAAGGTATAGACCTTCAAAGCACGGTTCGTAGCCATGAGCTACACACTGAAGAGAAGGCATCGCTTGCGATAAGACTTGCTCTCCAGTGACCTTGCTTTAACCCATCAGAATATTGCTAAACTATAGCTACACAACTTGTCTATAACATCTTCATGGTGTGAGTCAAGATTGCATTCCTCTATGAATACCTCTCTGAGGATATTCATATGAAGTAGACCCAGGGCTTCATGGTTGAGGAAAGCAAGGTGTGCTAGCTGAAGAACTCCATCTTTGGACTCCAATAAGTTTCTTGTAGTTGGAACATAAGATTTGATGAAATTATAAATGTTGTGATTTCAGATAAAATCTTGATGAACCATGTGAAGCTTAGTGGGAGTGCCATTGTGTTCATCGTGCTTAATGTAGATATGATTCTAATCATTTAGAATGATATAAGAATAAATAATAAGTGTTTGATAATTTGGTTGTTCCATACCTTGAGATACGATCTCGAGGATGCCTCTTAGATCTTAGTTCTAAAGTAGCTCAGAAGCAAAGAGAAGAGGATATTGGGACCGTCACATTAGTAATACACCTTGGACTTATTCCATTTTTCTGGAAAATTCCAAGAGAGGCTTCCTTCCCTTAAGATGTGGTAGTGACCTATCTAAAGGGATAGCACCTCAAAGAGTTGAGGAAGTGAATGCTAGAACTGCTTGCACTTGTGCATCAGTTATGAGAAGCTGAATGTATACTATATGTGTACAAGAACCATATGTCTACCATGCAGTGGGAGTAGTAAACTGTTACTAATCCTGCTATGGAGATAAAACACTTGATTGCAGTAATAATAATATCTTTAAACATGATGAAACTTAGAGATAGTGATCTCAAAGTCTTATCTTCAAAAGTTTAAGATCTTGTAGATAGTGATCTATAAGGGTCTTAACTGTAGATACCTTAGGAGATAGAGATCTCCAGGAATGAAGGTATTCTAATAAGGATAATGGGAATACTGGTTATGATAATTAATAAGATGTAGTGTCAAGGACACTATAACCAACAAAATTGAGTATCGGTTGCATGAGATGCAACATTCGCATTGGATGCGAGCACTGTTACTAGGAGATATGCAAGTACCGTAAAAGGACTTGGCATAGTCTTTTGGGAACAGAGTGACTGATCAGCTTACCTAGCTATTTTCTAAAATAGCCTATGATTGTCACATGAGTGTGGTTTAAATGATTAGCCCATTAATGGCTCTTTGGGCTAGTGGGAGATTGTTGGAAATGCGAGCCCACGACGAGGCATTATGCAATAAATGTTATTGCAATTCACTACTTAATCTGAAATAAAGAGTACATAGTTTTCATGATAGGTCCCTTAGTGAAATTAGGGTTATGTACCATGGCCATCTTAATGATTATACAGCTGTTGATTCAATTATTGAATCATAGAGGCTGGTGCTTAGATGAATATCTAATGAGTTAGATTGAGGACTCATCAAGCACCGTCAAATGATTATTAAGAGATGATCTCCAGCCTGAGTAGGAGATGGCAATCCTTTCTCAGTTAGGCTGATATCTGACCGACTTCTTGATGCAGGTCCTCTGCATAGGAATAGAGATTCAGAGGTGTCAGATTAGTTAGGTCGAAGAGTTGACTTAACGAGATCGAGATAACTAAAGTCCTATATCATATGCTGTCATGATATAGGCACACATCCTCTGACCGGAGACAGATGTGTTACTATATGTCTGAGTATGTACATTTGGCAGACCAATAGGTTGATGACCTAATCAAGGTCTATACAGCGGCGCGCTGGTGTGCATATATGGGCATATGAGTAATACGATCTCTCAAAGGGATCATACAGGTTCACTACTGAACCGGAAGACATGAGCTCACTCATGAGATATTGGGAAGAATCAAATTCTGTGCCCACGGTCGTCTCGCTTTGGAAGCTTGACTGAATTTGTTGGTTTGATATATACTTTTGGAAAGTATATGATCAAGACCTAGGTATGATATATGCTTTTGGAAAAGTATATGATCAATACCGACTCCCAATGATCGAATGAGAAACTTACTGATAAAACCATGAAGTAGACAATATAAAGTTGATCCAATACTTCGGGTTTAATCTGAGTCTTCCAGTATGCAGGATGTACATGTATTAGGAATACCTGAGGGTGATGTGATCATAAAAGACTATATAACCATGACGCTTCCATTCCTAGGGAGTGATGAAACAGGTCTGGATTTTAGTGACACCTCTCAGTAGAGAAGTAATCTTATCTTAGTCCAATTATTGGACATTGATCTGACTATGATTCAGATGCAATGAGAAGATTAGATTTGTTGTCTTGATTTAATGAAGCATCTATGGGAGGCCCACGATCTGGATTTGAGATATGATCTCAATATCCATGTCACTATACGTGGAACAATACAATCGCCCTGTCCTTATCTCCAAGTATCTGTGGAGAAAGCGCATTATCCTTGAAGGAGTTCATGGATAATTCTATTGTTGATTTATGTATCAGAGCATTGAGGAAATGGATAATTAAATGTGATTTAATTATCATGATTAATATGAATTCGATTCATATTATAAAGAGAGTTGTTGTCTTAGATAATTAAATATGATTTGATTATCAAAGATGTAAATAATGTGAATATGATTCATGTTATTTGAGAACAAGAGAATAGAGATCCAAGATGATTAAATATGATTTAATTATAATGGATATGAATAATGTGGATAGCAATATCCATATTAGACATATATATTATAAATGTGATTTATAATATATAAGAGAGAGCTATTTGTAATTTACATTTGTTAATTAAATGTTAATGTGAATTGGATTCACATTGGACATTGAATTGAAAATGTAATTTACATTTTGTTTTGGGTTGTGAATATGATTCACAAATTTTTCAATGGCAAGATTGCAATGTCTACAAAATAATTGTGAATTATTTTTGTAGAATAATTTGCAACATAAGTTGTTGCAAGTAATGGAGATTACATAAAAGATGAAATAGCCACCTTCCTAATGGAGGAGGGTGGACGGCCACCACTCCCATAAGGAAAGGGAGGCCGTCCCCCCTCTCCACATGGAAGGAGGCTTTCTCTCCTTTCATTATCTCCATGTATTGATGATTTAATTTTGTGATTAAATTGTGTTGATTTATCAACATATATTTAATTTAAATTAAATTAATTGTTGTTAGTTTTACCAACACAAATCTTAGCCATTAAAAGAAACACAATCAATGAGAGCCATTGGATTTGTGTTGGCCCATGGATTGAGATCCATGGATCCCAAAACCCTATAAATAGAGAGGCATACCCATGCTCTCTCTTTACACAAAATGCTTGAGAAGCATCTCTCTCTCTCTTTCACTCTAGACGTCATCCCTCTCCATCACTCTCATGGCCGTCCACCATGGATACCATGGAGAGGTTCTCTGCCGCCGCAGCATCGTCGTTATGCTGCCCGATAGTCTGCTCGTGGATCTCCGTCTCCTTCGGTGCGCCTCGCTCGTGAAGAAGACGACGGATCTCGTGTGTTGAGATCAGGAGATCCGCCGCTTGGATCATCAACATGGATTGCGGGAAGCACACGGTTCATCCCCGCGCTCGTAAGCGTCTCCTCCGTCCGATCGGACTTGAGACAGGAGGTCTCTTCATTTAGAGACTCGATCGCAACCACGCTTCAAGACGTAATCCTATTACTTGTTTGTGGTTTATACGAAACGATTTGAGAAGTGTTCTTGGATCATGTGGTTTCATCGTATAAATGTTTTTTAAATTCCGCTGCATCAAGCAACTAGTCCGACTAGTCGCTCCTCGTCGTATTCGATACGACGTTCACGCTTCCGTGATGCGCTTGAGGATCTAACCATATCCTTCAGCCACTGGACTGTGGGTGGTAGGAGAGGCGACACGACGTTCGATACAAAATTCTTGTGTGAGCTTCTTCATCTCTCTGTTGAGGAAATGCATACCCCCATCTGATATGAGAATTTTGGGGATTCTGAACCGTGTTATGATGTTTTCCCTTAGGAACTAGCAGATGGCGCGACTATCGGCAGTTCAGGTTGGGATAGCCTCCACCAAATGGCTCATGTAATCGACATCAAGCAGAATATACTCAAAACCTTGATTTTTAGGGAGTGGGCCCATGAAGTCAATGCCCCATGTGTCAGACACACTTGAGATCTGAATGTACTTCAGAGGCATTGTATCTCTCATTCCAATAAATCTGTCGAATCTTTGACAATTAGTGCAATGTTTGACAAAGTCTTCTGCATCTTTGAATAGAGTCGGCCACCACAGGACGTGGTGGCACATTGGATAACTTTTGCTACCGTTCTTCTTTAATAGTGATGTCCTCCTAATTCTCTGGCATGACAATGCTCGAGGATACTCTGGACTTCCTCTGAGGAATGCATATCCTCCAGAGGCAATCTGCCCCCTCACGAAAGAGATAAGGATCCTCCCACTGATAGAAATGAATATCCAACTTGAATTTTTGGACTTTTAGCTTCGGTCAATCTTGTGAAGTTTTCTTGGATACAAGATAGTTCAAAATATTGGTGAACTAGAGGAGCGAGGTAGCTAACAGGCAGTAGGCTCTACTCAAGGGTGTCTGGCTCTGGTTATCTTGACAAGTGATAGACCACCACATTTTAAACACCAGGTTTATCACGAATTTCAAGGTCAAATTCCTAGAGTAGAAGGATCCATCTGATGAGTCACAGTTCAGCGTCTTTGGCTTGTAGATATTTGATGGACGAATGATCTATAAACACGATAACCTTGGATCCAAGCAAATGGGATCTGAATTTCTCCAGGGAAAATACCACTATCAGCAGCTCCTTTTCAGTGACAGTGTAGTTTCTTTGAGCTTCATCGAGTGTTCTGCTGATATAGTGAATAGAAAATGGAATATAATCTCTCATCTGTCTTCAGACTGTCCCAATGGCATAATCAGAGGCATCTATCATGATCTCAAATGGTAGAGACCAGTTTGGCGGTTGTAGGATAGGGGCCTGATTGATTATGTCTTTCAACTGAGAAAAGGCATGGACGACTCTATTGTCTATAGTAAAGTCTGCCTCCTAGCCTATAAGCTTGGTCAGCAGTCGGGCAATTTTGCTGAAGTCTTTGATGAATCGTCGGTATAAATTGATGTGCTCTAAGAATTATCTAACATGCTTCAAATTTGTAGGTAGCTCTAGCATCAAAATCACTTCCACCTTCGCAGGATCAACCTCCATGCCACGTTTCGAGATGGTATGGTCGAGCACAATACCTTTGGTCACCATAAAATGGCTCTTCTCCCATGCACAAGGTTCACTTCACAACATCTTTCTAGGACTAAATGAAACAAGATAAACACTTATAAAATCAATCTCCGTAGATTGAGAAATCATCCATAAAGACCTCTGGTTGCGATCTCCTCTCCTTAGTCATTCTTGATCATGGTAATCCATGACTTCTTTGGCTAATATGCAGGGGACTCATCCACTTTGAGTCAATGATGGGATATATGAATTCTACATCATA
Organism: Ottelia alismoides; assembly: GCA_037367405.1. NCBI lineage: Eukaryota > Viridiplantae > Streptophyta > Magnoliopsida > Alismatales > Hydrocharitaceae > Ottelia > Ottelia alismoides. Next base: position 773,084 of record JAZKJV010010570.1, on the reverse strand, counting down.
CCATTTCGTGATCTCATTCATCACAACCTCTCGGAGGATTGGATTCAATCTACATTGGAATTCGTGGGAAGGCTTGTGGACTTCTTCAAGGTATTTGTGATGCGAGCATAATGAGGGATTTATCCCATGGAGATCTGAAATTTTCCGGCCTATGGCCTTGCGATTTCTCTCTAGAACTTCGAGTATACAAGATTCTTGTTCCTTGGTTAGTTATGAATGATGATCACAAGGAACATGTTCAGCGCGCCCACAAGGAAGGCATACTTCATGTTCACTAGAAGTGGCTTGAGCTCGGGTGGTGTCCAACTTAGCTTGGTGGTAACTTCAGCTACTATGTAGGGAGAAGGTGTCAGATCCTTCATCGGTGGTGTTCCCACTATTGGCCTTGTAGGATCTGAGTGCAAAGCTGCACATAATTATTCAATTATTGATTAATGTTTACAAAATTCTATAATGATGTCCTATTTCTCAACCAAAGAAAGGTGGCCATAAATGTATTCCTTAGTCAACTCAGTAAAGATCTCATCATCAAGGATATATGGGAACTCGACTGTGTTGTCTAAGACTTCCTTTGTGGAGAGGAATTCTTGGGTCTCAATATCACCCATAAACAGATTTGTATTGCGGATTTCGATTAAAAAGTTACAGTCTTCTATTCGTTGCTATGTTGGCTCACTATGATATGATGCATGTTTTGACTTTGGGCACTTGGATGGTCTCAATCGGCACCTTGTTGTTGTATGAACGAAAGGTGATTTACCCGGTGCCATAGTTCACCACTGCTTTGGATGTTCAAAGGAACAAACTTACAAGGATTATTGGGGTGTGCAGAAGAGGAATTAAAGTGTCCATATCCAGAACTATGAAGTCTGCATGGAACTGCATTCCCTGAATAATGACGATGACATCTACTAGAATTCCTCGAGGCGGCTTGAGGTATGTATCTACGAACTACAGATTTATTCTAACATATTTGAGTGGTCCTAACCCAAACTCTTTGAGCAGTGAAGTGTGCATCAGGTTGATTGAGGATCCACTATCGAGTAGAGTTTGGTTGAACTCCTGATTGAACAACCAACATATGATTAGAGGAGCTCCCATATCCTTCTCTTTCATCAGGAGATGCTGATTGCATTTATTGTAGTCACAATCAGAATATGTTTCACATTAATCTCTCAAGCTCTGTACGGTTTTCTTTTCGAAGTACATGGCTCTTTAAGACCTTTCTTGATGTTAGGCATGTACTTGATGGCTTTTAGCGAGGGCATTTCGAGCATGAGATTCTGAATAATCTCAACAACATCAGGATCAGACAAGGTTGATTTCATATTTTTTTTGGATTTTCTTAATACGTATGGAACATGAATATTAATAGAATCGAAAGTAGTAGTAGTAGGAATCGAATTCTAATTACATCAAAATTTGTACCCACAGTAGGTTGTACAACTAGATAACTAAAATGAGTAGGGTCATCCATGAAAGGTGGGCATCCAAAATATGTTGGCAGGCCTCCATCTGCAAGCACTTGATCAACTGTAGCTGCAATTTCCTCCAAGTTTGGTTGGCTGGTGCTCCTGCTGCAACTACTGTTGGGGTTGTCTTTTTAGCATTTTTTATTTTCTTTCTTTCTTGGCTTTTTGTTACTGGTGCTTCTCCTTCCTCTTCTTCCTTACTCAGCCCGGATGCTGGATCGGCTGAAGAAGATGATGATGATTCGCTTGGTGAAGTTTTATTCTTTCATTTGCATGTGGCTGATGGCTGAAAAGTCCTATCACTCCTGAGAGTAACAACATTAGAAAAAAACAAATCAAGCATATCTGACTCTGTTAGACCGGTTGGAATATCACAAGATACCTACTCTTTCTTCTTAAAATTATTTGGATTAGCCTCCACCTATGCTGGAATGGAGATCTTCACGGCGATAAGGTCATCAAGTTCCTGTCTCATCTCTGCTAGGCTTTTCACTAGCTGAGTCAGACAATCCAAGGTGGGGTTTGTTGGAGGGGCAACCTCAGATGAGTCATCATGCTGGACACATTGATGTTGGAAATAGTGTGGGAGTGCTGGTGCGACTGCTAAGGATTTTACCGAGGAGAGGAATTATACTAATGGTGTTGCTGAGGAGGTTGGTTCTAATATGGAAAAACTGAGTACTAGTGGTTCTGCTGGTATGATCTGTACTGCAGTTGTTGATACTTATTTTGCCTCCACTTGCCATTGTATGGTTGAGACTGCTGGTGGCACTGACACCGATTCTGGACTAATATCACTCCTTATTGTTGAGGGAACTAGTGATTGCCTGATTGTTGGCCCTGCTGAGGTCCACTTGGATGGCCCGGCTGTGTATTGTTGGCCCATATGTCATTCACCTCTTGAATAAGAGGTGGTGGAGGGAAACATGGATCATGAATGGGTTGGGGCTCAGGCTGGTAGACAACCAGCTACTGTTGTGACTGTTGCAGAGATGATGGTTCTGGGCTTGCACGTAGTATGCGTGTTGTACCGCTGGTTGGGTCTGACTCTGCTGAGGAGATTGAGGTGATGCTTTCTCCTTCGTCTCAGCTGGAGTTGAGGTCGATGCAGACAGGGAACTGTATGAGATGATTGTACTGACTAGAAACTCCTTCTGCTTGGTGATATGATCTAAATTGTCCAGGTGTTGAGTACTCTGTTCGATCACAGAAAGTTTTCCCAGGTCCTGTGATCGTTTTTCTGTGATGTACACCTTGGACAAGTGGCTCCCTATGTGCCTAGATTGAAGATCTCATCCCTATCTGGCTCGTGAGAAGATGCCTTATGAACCGACTTTTGTTGCCTCTCCTAGTTCATGGGACAAGTCGGTTCATATGGCATCTTCAATGAGCATGGGACAAGTTGCCTCTCCTTCGGCCATTTCCTCGAAGATATGCCATACGACGTCCTCATCTTTGTTGAAATGCGAGCCCCCACATGCGGCATCCACGAGCTTCTGGCTCTCACTGTTAGTCTCCCAAAGAAATGTTGGACCAGGTTCATCTTAGGAATTTCATGACGGGCACATTTCTATTGTAATTCAGTAAACCTCTCCCAAGATACATGGATGGATTCATGTGTGGCTTGAGTGAAATTCGCTATGCGGTCACACATCGAATTAAGTTGCACAAAAGGATAGTATTTTTATGAAAAGGCAGACGTAAGCTCTTCCCATGTAGTGACGACCTTCCCCAAGTGGTTGATCCAATGAAGGGCCTTGTCCTGGAGACGGAATGGGAGTGTCGTCATCTTGACTACTCCTAATGGTATGTGAGGGTAGTATGTTGTATCACAAATGTGCCTGAACTGTTGCTGGTGCATATACGACTCTTCATTTGCATTTCCTTGGAAGTTGAGTAGAAGTGCCGAGAGTTGAGGCTTCTACTCGAAGTGTGTGTGTATCACTAGAATTTAGATCTACTCTATGACTAGACCAACTCCATGGTTGTACATCTCTTTGAGAGTTGGCTTGGGCCGCTCTCCTTTGGGCTCGTCTACTAGGTCTCGACGGCCTCTACCTACTCCTTCTTCCTCTCCTCCTCATCCTCCTCAAGGATTTTCTCTTCCTATCCTCAAGTCATTAAGCATGTATTGGAAGGCGATCTGGGACAATGCATGGTCGGTGAATTGCTGCTATATCGTTTGGATAGAGGCGAGGAGCTGGGCATTGACGACATTTTGGTCTGGCTGGCCATGTTCCGACGGTGGCTGCGGTGGGTGTTGTAGTCCCTACCTTTTCCTCTAGGAGCCATCTTTGTGTCTATTTTTGATTCTGAATCAAAGTGAATTTCTGGCTTCAGATCAAGCTTGTGATCTACACATGGAATGATGCCTCGATCAATGTGAATTGAAGCAACAGATGTAATTAATCGATCTGTGTTACGAATAACATAGAACTTTATTAAGAATGGCGAAGTGCAAGGAGTGAAATCAATTACCATCCAAAATGGGTAGATTTCAGGAAAAGAGTGATCCCAATTTATTGGAGAAGTCAGGGAGTCTGGAGTCGGCTCACAGAGTCTGAACTGGGTTCTCGGGAATCGCCTCGAATTATTAGAGGTGACTAGCGTGTGGAATCTATGTTGGCGTCAGCAGGGTCCCGACTAAACCATCCATGCATCTCCATCTCGAAGATCAAGAGGAAGATCAATTTTGAGGAATGATATGGTGGTCAAACAAAGAATAAAGGGAATGTAGAAGGCTTCAAATGAACAGGAGGTTAAGAGAGGAATCAAATAAAAGAAAGTGAAAGAACATATAATGTGCATGACATATATTTGAACATTAATCTAATTCAAACAAACACAAAACAAGTATGGGTTCACCCACTCAACACTTGTGAAGCCGCAAGAGTTTGGCTTGAAGCTGCAAGAGTTTGGCTATTTTTGTATTTTCAATTTTATTATTATTTTCAGGCAATCTTATCACAAGTCCTTATGTATGCTAACTCTATAGGAGCGTGTGTACTGGCAGGCAAGAACCCCGTATTTCTTTCACTTCCTTTGTAACCTCTGATCTGTGCGCTAAAAGTTCCTTGATCTCATGCATGGGCAGCGACTCAGCCAAAGAAATAGAGAGGGGAAGCCAATAGGAGAAACCAATACTTCGGACCTCGTTTGCAGCAGAATCACCCTGAGCGTGCAAGGACCTGCTCAGATGCAAACTGATGAGACAGACACAACCGTGAGGGCGTGACCTAAGCTCAGTACTTCAGACCAAGTCGGATGCTCCACACAAGGCAAGAACACCGTGCTCGACGAGGCCCTACTCGATCATGTACGATAGAAGCGCTAATACTTTGCCAACCCAAATGATAATCAAGACGCCACAGATCGGAATTTGGGCACTTATCCTTAGAGGGTCACCCCTCACTCTATCTGGAATGTACCTGAAAACAATGTAGGATTTATGAACCCCAAACAATGATTGGTTCGTTACAAATTTTATTTAACATCAAGTTCATTTAGAAGTTCCTTTATAAATTGTTTGGTTTATCAATTTTTTTGAGCATTTTTCAGAGCAAGCTGCCTAACGATTTTTTTGTATTTTTCCTTTTTGCTCTAAGTGATACAAACATAGGGGAGAGAGGATGGAATCGTCACTAATGTGGAAATATCGCCTTAGCGACTAATGATGCATGCAAAGATAGAATTACTTACAGTGCTTCCCAGCTCTTTCCATGCAGGATGTAAGGCAGAATTGAAATATTTATATTATATGGCGAAATGAAAAAAGGGAGAAAACATCCTAAACAATAGTTGTTATTATTGGGAAGAACCAAACACAAATTACTCAAAAGTGAGATGCAAAAGTCTGGCCTCTGAAGTGCATCGGTGTCCACCAGAATGGATCCTGCAAGCATGGTACAACACTTCTCTCGGTGCTCGATCTCAAGTCCAAATAATCAACAATTAATTTTGACTAAGTCCCAGCGCATATCACTATAGGTTTATGCAATATTATTAGGGCTTTGGACCTACCTACCGAGTCAAGCAACCTATTGTCTAAGTGCTCACTCACAAAAATAAATATAAACAAAGCTGCAAAGCTCAAATTGTGTGAAACAAAAGAAAATAAAGGTGACAAAACACGAAAAATCCGATACGAAGCCCATAATTGAATAGACACCCAGGCACTGGACCTCGTGTGGTGGGGAGAGTAGTGCCTGAATTGTATACAAATTAGTTTGCAAAAAATAAATACTCTCTCACACAAAAAATAGAACATGCTATGCCAAAGTCTGCTCTTTTCCTCCTTCCATGCTCTTCTCTCCTACTCTCTCCTGGTCCGCTCATGAAGAGAAGGTCGACCTCCTCTCGTCTCGGGTGCACCCACCTATGAGATAGCCATCACCAAGCGATCCCTCGCAAGAAAAATCAACAAGAAATATGGATTAGAACAATCAAGCAATTATCAAAATAAAATAAGTAGAGAATAAAGACACAATAATATGCAACTATGTATACACAAAAACATGCTACAATCTGTTTCTCCTCGACAACGGCATCATTTGAAGAACCAAACACCCGAAGAGAGGAGAGAGATGTACGCTCCACACAAGGCGGGAGCGAAGTCGTTGAATTGTCATCTCATAGAGCCCAGATGATCGTCTTCAACAATCAAACCACATAATATATTAATCAATAAACTAATAGGTATGAATCAAAATTTATTATAAATCATACAAATAAACGTGTATAGCGAAAAGCAAAGTATGGTGTCGAATACAGGGAATACACGATGTAGCACTCCAGTATTATTTATCAATAAATAATGGATAAATAATACAAAGTACATATGTATATAGATATGCACAATATCAATCAAAGTATGTGGTGTTTTTTTATTTTTTATTGTTTTTTATTTTATATATTATAGTTTTTATATTTTTCCTATTTAAAATAAGGTAATATAAAAATATATAAGGCTATATATACAATATGAACTAATATAGATAAAAATACTAATAAAAGTGAATAAAAATTACATAATTAAATTTTTTGTGTTTTAAATAATTTTTTACTATTTATTATTTTTTTGGCAATTTTTCTAATTTTAATATAATTTTAAAGTAAAACATATCCCAAATTAGAGATTTAATAAATAGATCGAATTGAAATGAAGAGGAAAATAACAAATTATGTCCAAAATCATTCAAATCAATTTTAATAGATAGCTAATAATATAAATAAAATTAAAAAAATAGAAAAATGGTTTTTGGGCATTTTTGGGAAATTTTAATATTTTATAATGGATTTGGAGCTTTTTTATTTTATGTCTTTTATTTTCCTATTTTTTTCGAAATTTTCGGTGTGAAGGTTCAAAATACTTAATTAACAAAAAATTTTTTTTGGGAATTTTTCAAAATGATTTTATATTTTTTAAAGGGTTTATAAGTTAAGCAGGGAATATTTGTGCTCTTTTTTATTTTTAAAAAATAAGGATAAGTCCTTAAATGATAAATGTGAAAATATAAGCAATAAGGAACCTAACCCTATTTTTTGGTGATTTTTGTATCAAAATAGATATATTTAAAAAATAGGATGCAAAAAAAGTTCTTGACCTAACAAGAATATAATTGTAAATAAAATTAAATACAAGGGGCATAATGCAATTTAACCCAATTTAATGTTAAAATCCAAACTTTCTACATTAATCAAAAACAATTAAAATAACCTGTGTGGGTTTACACACAATATTCACAATATAAAACGTGTACACACATGTGACTCTAACAGGGACTAAACTGCAATATTGAAGAAATTCAAGGGGGCATATACAATTAGTCCATTACTTTTTCAAATTCGTAAAACTATTAAAGGGCTTCTTGGCAATTACAAAAAGTCAGAAGGAGGACATGCATAAATTACATGTTTAATACCTTTGATCCAGTTGTTGTCCGTGCGCTACGTGTTTGATCGTGCGGCTGTAGCGAGGCGACGTTTCGTCTGATCCAAGGTATCCGATTAAACCTGGAGAGCAGCCTCTATCCGACTACTTTGAGAGGTCATCCAAGAACATGAACAACACCTACAAAGGTGAACTTCTATCTTTGATTGCGATCAACTTCATGCCCCAATATCCTCGTCGTAAGGAAAAAATGTTCCTGGGGACCTCCTTCGCGTGAGGGTGCTATCAAAATCTCTCTAGGTCCCAGCGATGGGGACATGGATGATCCTCCTTCTAGAGCCTGTCTTGAGTCTCGCATAGGGCCCATATACCATCTTCTTTTGTGGTACCTACACAGGAAGAAGCTCTGACTCAAAACGACTCCCTCTGTCCAAAAGATGAGGTTGGAGACCTCATGGGTAGGTGAAGGGGTGCAGCTCCGGCGAAGTTCTTGGACAGAAGCTTCGAGTCCTAGAATCAGAGCATGATTCAAGGGGGATTTGTGTGAAATCGATGGATCAGCAAAAGGGGATCGAGATGAGGCGATTAATGGGTCCATTACATCGATGTTATGACAAAATCAACCTGGAGAACGAGCTCCAAGTCACAGATGGATTTCCTAATTTCTCCTACTCTAGTGATTAACGTCCAACCGAGATGCATAAATGAAACCTACAAAATATATATTACCTAAAATATGAAGAAAATGAGGCCCAAATGAGTTGGTATCTCGAGAGCAGAACCTGTCGGAGCAACTCCAGCGATGGGTGGATACGCCTCTACCTTGGCCCTTCCTCGCTACAAATGCTAGCCACGCCTTGTTGTCACCTTGGTGGAGCTTATATGAGCGATTTGAGGGGTTAAATACCAGGAAAAAAGGACCAATGGAAAAAGGGGTGGTAGTGGCTTATTTATTGGTGGAATTTTGGCGAGTTACAAGAGTTGGTTGCGTCAGCTTGAGTGTGGGTTGGTGAAGATGCTCGCATGGGCGTGGAAGAGGGATGAGACGGCTACAGAAAGATGAAGGTCTCGAGAGCAACGGGTGATGGTTGAGGCATGGAGAAATCGGCGAAGTGATGCCCTCTTGAAGCTTCTGACATAAGTAATAAGGAGGTCGGACAATTGACCCTAGGTCAACAGACAACGCCTCCTAGATGGTCCATGTGGACCAACCAGGAACATCCAAGGCAGAAATACATTGGAAAATATAAAAGAATTAATAAATGAATTTATTAATTTTAGACTATAAAATATTTTTTTTCTGATTTTATTTAGAATTTAATGCCTATTTTAAATATTTTTATGAGGTATTTATTTACATGTTAATTTCTTGGGTTTTATTTATAGGTATGTTTACCTATGTTTTGGTTATTTTATTTTTATATTTTATTTTCAATTTCATTCTTTTTTTTCTTATTTTATAAAATTATATCTTATTTTTATATACATAAATATATTTTTATTATTTTTTTGATATAATATATACATTTAAGTAAATAGGGATCTATATTATATATGTATAAGCATTGTGTATTCATATTTGTATTTTATGTTCTTATTTTACTTTAGTATTTTATTTCCGGTGTTATTTTATTGTAAATATGTACATTTGCTATGAATGATATTTAAAAATTATAAAAAAGTATAGAAATAATAAAGAATAAATAAAACGAATATTTTATTTGGGTATATTATACAATAAGGGTCCAAAACCTAACTTTCACACCTTAACTCCAAAATATATGAAACCACCTCCATTAAATAGCTTATTAAGAGTTATATACAATTAATCTGATTTTGATATATTTTGAGTCTTTATTAAGGAGATATGGATCTGGGAAGTTGGGATTTTGGCTTTCTATTTTGCATACAAAATACATTGTATATTATTTTTGTATGAAATCAATTTTATATTTTGTATTTTTATCTAGAACTTTCATGTATAAATTTTATTGATTTGATGAATAAATAACAAATAATAAAATATGTCACAAAAAGTAATTATTGGCTTATTTTGTTGGGTTATCTGCCTATGCGGACTAAGCCATCATGATGACTGAGTCTCGGGGGCTTGGCTCACTTCAATTTCCTTGACACTTCGCTCTTTTTCTTTTCTTTTCTTTTCTTTTCTATATTCTTTTATTTTGGTAATAAATGTGATTAATGTTCAACATTTTATACAATATATTATACAAATTAATGAATGTTTATTTTGACAAATTAATGATATATACATACGCTTAGCTAGGGTTTAAAGGCCAAAATGATAGAATAAAGGTGATGAAATAGAGATTCATCATTGACCTACTCGACAAGGAATAAAGTAGGGGTAGATAGGGTTATTATTTCATGTATATATGGATCATTCTATTATTTTATTCTTCAATAAAAGACCTCAAATTTTTTACTTCCTTAATAAAATTTGTACATAAAAATATATTTCAAATAATAAAAATAATTGCAAATTTAGTTGATGTACATCGTGCAAATAATACCACTCATAAAAAGCTACAAAACAAAACTTGAAAGATCAACTCCGGCTACATATGAACTCAAGTTCTTCCAAAACCACCTCTATTGGAGTACATGTGAAATTATCTTTAAAATGAGGAGGGATTCATAATTTTTGGAGTTACGGTATCAAAATTAGCTTTTTAAGTGTGTTGTATAGCTATGCAGTACCTATACCTGTATATATTTTATTACTTCTTTATTTTGAATATAATTTGTATATATTGTATTTTTAAATACTTTAAAAACTCTCACTAAAATTACAAAATTAAAATAAAAATCACAAAATACAAAATAAATTAAAAATAAAATCAAACTCTCATTGTACAAATGACCATACATGTATATATATTGTACAAAACACCTATTAGTCTAACATTTATATTTAATTTATAAAAATCACAATAATTCATTTATATTCCTCTAATTATTTTATAAATAAATAAAATATAAAATAAAATGCATTTGTGTCAAAAAAATAAAATATATGAATATAATATATATTTATATTATACATGTACGTAATACACTATATTGTATATACTATATATATGAATTAATAAAAATAATTAAAACCATAGAAAATAGTATGAAAAAATAATAAATAATTTTTATTTTATTCATTTTTTTAAAACCATTTACTATTTTTTTCTAATTTTATTTATTTATTTCTCTATTTTGTCGTTTTTCCTATTATGCATGTTTCCTCAGCCACTTCCCATTGGTCCACCTGGGAATGTTGACCATGGTCAACTGGTCCCCCCTTACTTTTTCCCTCGGATCGGGGTTTGCCCCAACTTCTCCCAATTCTTCCAACCCGACCCGATCGATTCAACCCTCGCTTCTCTGCCCAGATTGAATGACATGGATCCCTAATCCATGCCAAAGCATCATCTCCAGGATCCGCGCCTTGGTTCGTGCAATTTCACTCGATCCTTCTTGAACCTACTACGCCTATAAAATCACCTGCACCTTCCTCATTCCTTCCACCTTTGGCCGCTCCACCACCTCCATTACGCCCAGCACCTTTCCCAAAGTGACAGCAGTTAGAGAGGGATAGCAGGGAGGGTTTGAACTCGAGTTTGCCCTAGGTCTGGTGGCATCTCCATCATGCTTCACTGCTAGGAGCTCAGCCTCTAATTGTGTCGCCACATCGAGGCTTTGAACCCAAGAGGCTCTTCGTCTCCACCCTAGGAGACTACATTCACCCCTAGGTACACCTTACTAATCGGAGATGCTCGTTTTGATTCAATTTCCATATCCTGTGCAGAGAACCTACATTCGATTCATAAACTCGATTGACACTCTATCGTGACTCCTAACACGCCTCACACGTTGCGCTATCAGTTTTTCCGTCTCGCTCCATAGTATAATCATCTACCTAATCATCAGATTGGACTGAATCTCAAGTTCAAACCCTCACCCGACGTAGGACATGACCCATCCACTCCTCTCCACCATTTTATTGCTTCTAACCCTTTGCCGGAATTACATCTCTGAGAAAGAACCCTTGTGCAGGCCCAGCATCGAAAACGACCTCTTATGGAGGTCATTCTACATTTGCACACCAGTTCCAGGTAGCTCCAGGACAACCATTCATCTCCAGGACTCATTTTGAGTTCCTGGACCCAATTGAGAGCACCAACAACTGCAAACAACCATCAGGAACTTTTCCCCCATCTGAGCAGCATTGGAGGACGTCGGGAGCCCACATATTTGCCATCAAAAACTCGTCGAAGGTGAGTTCTTTGCTAGTTCTTCCTAACGCCACCCCAACCGTTGGATCAGGGGGCCTCTCAGTTCTAATCACGTCCTCCCATTTTGGAGGCCCCTGATCATCTGATCTTCTGAGGATCGATCCCCAACCGTTCACCATCGAAGTGGTACCAGCAGATCTGAGTCGACCATCATAAGTGGATCATTATCTGTCGTTCGTTAGCGCAAGCCCTAACAATCGCCAAATCGGGAACTGTGCAACATCAGAGCCATCCGTGCCCACCTCCATAAGCGCCTACAGCATGTCTCCTCGAGGCGTATATTTCCCTCTCACCCCTATTATTTTGATTTTATTGCTTAGTCCTGTAAATATGTCATAGTGTAAATTATTTTGTATAATTTATAGTTTGGACCCTATGTTTCCATATTTGCATTTTATTCCAGTTGAGTGTGACTCACATGCGTTCGCGCTTGCTTTTGTAGGTTATTTGCAACTTTTATCATACGCTTTTGATCGATTAATGAACTAGAAGTTTTTAGTAATTGCATTTATGCCCTTGTGAGCGCTGATCACGTGCAGCATGCATTTCTTTCTGGATTAATTACATAAAGGCCCTTGTATTATAACTGCTTGTTAATTATTAGGCCTCAAAACTTAAATTAATTGCATAAAGGTCCTTGTTGCACTGTTTTAAATTTGTGCATTTTATTAGTTATAATAAATAGTGATTAGGACCTAAAAATTATACAAAAATTAACTTTTGCTCCTGCTAGCATGTTATTTTCATAGAAATTTTTGTGTGCCAATTTTCTTATATTTTGTATTATTAAAAATTCTAAAATAAACTAAAAAGTCTCTATTTACCTTAGAAAATTTCAAAATTCAAAAAATCATGTAAAAATTATAAAAAATATTACAGGTGTCTTTTCCCCTATTTTAGATATTGTATCATTTTTGCTTGGAGATTGTTTATAAAACCATAAAATTTGCAAAACAAAATAACTTACAAAAAGCATGTAAAATCAAAAAAAATCCAAAGTTTCATTCTACGTTCCTATATATATTCTTATAGTTTTCAATAAAAATTACTTCCATGAGTTTTGAACATTTATTCTATTTTTAAATAAAATATTACTCCTGGTTGTGCACTGTTTACTTGTTTTATTGCTTTTTGATTTTTAGAAAATCATAAAAACATTTGAAAAATCATCCAAAAATCTTATAAAAAGTATGAAAATATAAAACCCAAAAATAGTTTTACTTGAATTTTTTGAGTATTTTTATCAAATTTAAAAAAATGAAAAATTAGTGCTCGTATATATTTTTGCTCGTTGCTATAATTCCTCTTATTTTGAAAATTAAAAAATTTGTAAAATTAAATACCAATAAAAAGAAAATACAAATCCTTTGAGTCACTTGATTTGGCTACCTAGCATTAGTTGTGCTCCTTGAGTTCAACCCTACTCGCTATAACAGGTTAATACAAGTAGCTCTACCACTTATGCTTGATATCGTAGTGGTTAAACAATTTTATCATTGATCATATATCTGACTTGGGTCACGATGACACTAATCAATTTAACCTGAGTCAGAATTGTGTGTCATGAAGGGATGATTTGACTTGGGAAGAATGCATGACTCAAAGGACCAATGACCGAGGAATCGATGCAGCCTGAAAGTCCAAGGATTGAGGGTCAAAGTAAAGAAAGAATCGAGCTGAGATAGTGCAAGGAAAATCACAGAAATTTGAGGATCGACGGTCTAGGCATGTCAGATGCAGTCCTAAGGAGGAGCAGGGGGGTTGATTGAGATCAACTCTGACTGCGCCCCCATTGGTCCATATAAGACAGAAGAAGATGAACCCGAAATTAAAGACCTTTATTAATTAAAATTAAAATAATAAATGATTTTATTAATTTTAGGTGAAAACATGAAAATTTATTATTTTATGTAGTTTTATAAAATGGTTTTTTTATTTATTTTTATAATTGAATGTATTATAGGTTACTTTTTACAAGTATAAACATAAATATATTTACCTATATAATGGGTATTTTATTTTCTATTTTAAACTTTAATATTTTATCTACATAATTTATATATTCATAACCTATTTAAATACATATGAATATATTTTTATTGTATTTTTCTGAGGTGAGTTGTAAACTTAAATAAATATATGTATTTATTATATAGGTATATGCATGAATAATTCATCTATGTATTTTTATATACTTATTTATTTTATTGTATTTTTAATGGTTTTATTTTATTTTAATTATTTACAAGTGTTTCAACTAGTATTTACTAAATTATAAAAATATGAAGAATGAAAAATGTAAAGAATGAATATAGTGAATATAATATACATGTATATTGTGTAATAGGAGTCCAAAATCTAACTTTTGCATCTTAACTCCAAATGTAATGAAATCACCTTCCTTAAAAAGATAATTAAATTTTATATACAATCAATAGTGATTTTGGTAAATTTTGATATAGTATGGAGAAGATACAGGTCTGGGAAGTTTGGCTTTTAGCTTTTTATTTTGAGTGTTTAGAGCACATTGTGCATTATTTTTGCATGAAATAAATTTTTTATTTTTCAATATATTTTTAACTACAACTTTCATGTACAAAATTTATTGATTTGATGTATAAATAATACATAATATAATAGGTGCCAAATTGTCTTTATTGAAGAATACAATATAGGGTTTTGTTGTATTTTTGACCTTTATCGCCCCCACTTTATTCCTTATCGACCTAGTCATGATGATGTCTTGGTCTCAGGATTTAGGACCATTCAATACCTAAGATATTTCTTTTCTTTTCTTTATTCTTTTATTTGCTTTAATTATAGTATTTTATACATTATTTACAATGTAAATAAAAGATGATATTTTATGCAAAATAGTGTTAGATACATGCATTTAGCTAGGGTTTAAAGGCCAAAATGAAAAATAATGGTGATGAAATGGATATTCATCTCCTCCCTATACTTGCCTTTGCTAGTTCGTAGCAAACACTTATGCCTATAAGTGTAGAAAAGAAAATAAAGAAAAGAAAAAGAAAGAGCTTGGAATGATTTTTTACTCTTAAACTTGTCTTATTAAAGTCAAAGTTCGAACCTCAGAGAAGAGATTTATATTATTAGTTTTTTCAGAACCGTACTAAAGTTATGAAATCCGACACAACAACCCTTAGGTTCCATAATCCTATCGTACGGTTCTCTTCATGCTCAGAGCCATCCTGTCGGTCACATACGATTGCTACTTTGAAATGATAGACCCATGCGTGTGAATTTTTCAGCTCTTCTGAAACAAATTGATGAACTATAAAAAGCATGCTCTCCTGGTAGCTCATCCTTGTGGAGACAAATATTTCCTTTTAAGGTCAGGTACCGCTGGTATTTACAACCAAGTAGGGGAAGAAGATAGAAGAATGGGAAAAGAATTGGGAATGGACTAGTCTAGTCTTCATTCCCTTATGAAGCACGGTCAGTGTAACCGAGTCATCTCCAAGAAGCGGGATTTTTTTGAAGCTCATATTTTGGGTGGAATTTTTGATGTAGTCTTCTTCTTTCAATTTTTCTTTGACTTTGCATTTCTCTGCATTCTTGGTTGTGCCTCAGTGGATATTGAATCTTTTTGGTCCGCCCATTTTTTGGGGTCTTGGAAAAAGTTGTGCCCGCAGATTATTCCTCATCTGAAGCATTGTCTCAATCCAGTCTCTAGTCTTTAGATATCATCGCTACCAAAAGAAGTGGGTTAGAGTACCAGTTTCAACAATCCCTAAGAATGGTTCCTTATCCACCCTCAATGAAGCATCCTAGCATCATCCCGACTTAGATTCTCCAATCTTTCAACAATACATCTGAGTCGAGATAAATGTTGTGTGAGGTCTTTAGTCAAGCCATTATCTCGAGAGTCATAGATGATATGAAGGGTTCTAGTTAGGCACAATGAATCAACTCATGAATATTGTCTCAGGAAATCTAAAGAATTAAGTCAAGGTGACCTGAAGTATACTTATTCCAGTCCTTAGTGGGTTCTCTAAAATTAAGTGCATTAAGGTCTATACCAAGCTCCAATCTTTGGAATTTAAATTAGACTTGTTCATTTGTCTTGATCATTCCGAAAATTACAGATGCCATATACAATGCAAGAGAAAATCTTTTCTATTTCGAACTTTTTATGGATTTTTGGAAGAGGCTTTGCAAATTTTTATGCAGATTTTTGAAAAGATTTTGCAAATGTTTTTGGGGTTTTGGATTTTGCAAACTTTTAGGGATTTTTGAGTATAGGTTAGTAAAAAGAATTTGTATAGCTATTTACGAGTGCTGCTATATTTTACACAAAAACGTACAGGTTGAGAGTTACTTACGATTTATAGAATTTTTGTATATTTTTTATATAGTTTGTAAGGATCTATTTAAGCTATTATTTATACAAGGTTCTCAAAACATTTTGACACATTTTACAAACATTCTGAAAACTTATTGTTGCAATTAATTTTGAAAAACATTTTTATAAACATTGAAAATCATTTTGTAAATACTTCCCTAATGGTATATGTAGATTTTTTATAATGTTTTCACAACCATTTTTTCAAATTATTTCAAATAGATTTTAAAAATTTTATTTGCACAAATAAAAGAAATGTTTGCAAACAAAACATTTTTACAATGATTTGAAAAGATTTTGCAGAAGTCTTCCAGATAGTTTTCCAAAGATATTTCAAATAATTTTGCAAAACAGTTTTTTGATTGATTTATTACTTTTATTTGCAAAGAATTTGGTTGTGTTTTATTAATTAGCCATATTATTGAAAATACAAAAGTACGAGTTATGGCTAAAGTATATACAACATACGACCCCCTATACTTAGATTGAGCTAGTCCTCATAGATCAGAGAGAAAAAGGAAAACATAACTCGTACTAAGTATAGAACAGTCTATATTATAACGACTAAAGAATAAATGAATGAGAAGTTAATTGTTGCCCCTATACTAAGGATGAAATAATTGTAGGTATATCAGACTATACACAAAGCAGGGGGTCAAGGGGTAGGAATATATGAAATCATATGCTCGACATGTTCCCCCTTATACTTAGGGTAAAATAGCCCTTGAGGAGACATGCGAGGGATCACAAAATTGAATAATTCGAGGTGCTCAGCCCCCCTCCAATATTTAGGACAAAGTACGTACTAAGTCTAACAATGATGAAAGGGGTAGACATCTTTTCGAAAGAATTAGAAAAATGAAAAGGAAAAGAATAAAATAAGAAAATAAGAAATATTTTTGTGATTTTTCTGCTCAAATCCCTGCTCTGTCTGACTCTGTGAGCTCATCTTGAAATACAATCTTCTTGTCTGATCATAAGTAGCTATGACCAATTCTTCTTATCTGATCATACAAGCTTCTGCAGTATGGTTTTGATCTCCTTGTTTGAGCGTTGTGCTAAGCCATTTGATTGTGGGCGGTATGACACTGCACATGATGTTCTACATCGTATTCTTTAGTCAACTTCTTGAGATCTTTGCTTATGAAGTGGCTCCTCCCTTCAGATATGAGAATTTTGGGAATCCCGAACTACGAGATGATGTTGTCTTTCATAAAATAACAAACTATGTGGTTGTCTGTTGTTTGAGTAGGGATTGCCTCCACCAATCTACTGACATAGTCGACAGCAAGTAGGATGTATTCAAAGCTGGAGCTGTTAGGGAATGGCCCCATGAAGTCAATGCCCCAGGCTACGGAGACGTCAGATATCTGAATGTATTTTGGAGGCATTGTGTCTTGCATACTGATATTTCCGGCCATTCGCTGATAGTCAGTACATTTCTTCACATATCCATCTGCATCCTTTAATAGAGTTGGCCACTAAAGGCTACATTGAAGCACTTTTGCTGCCATCCTCTTTCTAGAATGGTGTCCAGCAGCTTCAATCTTGTGACAATGGTCTAGGACATCATACTCCTAAGGTATGCACCTCCTCCAGATGCAATTTGCGCCCTCTCTGAATAGATGTGGATCTACCCACAGGTAGAAGTGAGTGTCGGCTAAGAATTTACGAAACCTGGTCTTCGGCCAATCTAGCGAAGTTTTCTTGGAGATAAGATAGTTGACGATATATGCTTACCAAGGGAGAGAGGATATAGATAAGATTGCCTCATATGGAAAAGTCTATGTGATTGGAATGGAATTATTCTCAGGAGGCTCTGCTTCAATACCCTAGAAAGATGATCTGTTGCCACATTTTTGACACCCAATTTGTCACTAATTTCCAAGTCAAATTCTTGGAGTATAGGAATCCAACATATTAGACAAGGCTCGGCGTCCTTTTTGCATTGTAAATACTTGATGGCAGAGTGATCAGTGTAGATAATAACCCTTGATCCAAGTAGATGTGATATGAACTTCTCTAAAGTAAACACTACAACTATCAGCTCTTTCTCTGTTACTGTATAATTTTTCTAGGCTTCATCAAGTGTTCTTCTAGCATAATGAATTGAAAATGGAAGCCCATGAAGCCTTTGTCCTAACACAGCACCAATTGCTAAGTCTGATGCATCTGTTATGATCACAAAAGGTAGATACTAATCAAGCAGCTAGAGGAAAGGAGCATGTGTGATCAGATCCTTCATTAGATTGAAAGATTGGAAGACCCTATCATCGACCACAAAATTATACTCTTTGCCAAGCAACTCAGTCAACGGTCGGGCAATCTTGCTGAAGTCTTTTATGAATATTTTATAGAAACTGACATGCCCCAAAAACGACCGGACTTGCTTGAGATTTGTGGTTGGCTCAAGTTTTGAAATTACAAACACCTTGGATGGATGAACCTCCATGCCATGCTTGGAGATGATGTGGCCCAGCACAATTCCTTCGGTCACCATTAAAAATCACATAGATCGAGTCGTCTAAAAATAGACATCTGTCGTTGTAATGACCGATGGATTTTTAATAGAAAATTTATTTTTATTATTTATACTCTTAAACTTATGATGTATAGTGAAAGTACGGGATTGTCGAACTGAGGGAGGTAAACTGTTGGAAACTAAGGTGAAATAGTAGAAAATTAGGATTTATGGGTTTTCTAATTTTTATTTTATTTTTAGGGATTTTTCTTGATTTTTTTATGAATTTTAATTTTTTGGTGAAATTTCAAATATTTTGTAATTTATTTTATAAAATATTTTGTAATTTTTATTTGTTTTTTTATATTTATGTTGTAATTTTGTTTACTATTTTTATCAATTTTTTAAGAAGTTTTAGAATTTTTATGGATTTTGTTGTATTTTTATGGTAGGAAATTAAATTTTTGGAGAAAACATATTTAGTTTTGATTTTTAAAAAGGTAAATAGGAGTAAAATATTTTTATTTCATTTTTAATGGAAAGTGTATGAAATTATCTTTAAAATTATAGGTTATGCATTTTATGTAATTTTTTATTTACTTATGATTATTACAAGTTTTTATGTTTTTTGTATTTTTTTGGTTTTAATATTCTATTTTTTAATTTTTTTTCGTTCACGGTGTCAAATATAGTAAAAAACACTACAACTAATTTTTATTGAATTTTTAAAGATTTTTTTATATTTTTTATGCATTTTAAAGTTTGTTATATTTTTTATTTTTGAAAGATTTATTAAAAATAGTAAATCTTTTTTTGCAAAACTTATTTAATATTCTATATAGTATAGGATAGGGTATTTATATGTATTTTTATTATATTTTTGTATTTTGTATTTTTATTATATATAGGGTACGTAGCAAAGGGATTATATACAGTTCAAGGGTAGTATGTAATATAATGGAAAAGTGATGGTATGTCTATAAAATAATGAAAGTTGCAGGGGCATCGACGCAAAATTCTCAGAATATGTATGCTGGGCACATGCTCACTCAACCAGGTCATGTTCGTGAAATATTGAAATTCGTAGGTGATATGCGTATAAATTGGCCACGCTGCACGTGCAGATCACATGCTTCCTTCAACCTTTGGATCTTTTTGCAATATCAAGATGTATCAAGGGTCATAATGCAAAATGCCCAATGGTGTACGTGAAACACACGTGCACCGCTTAAGATTAATGAAGCGAGCAATGAGGTTTCTTTGACATTGATGTGTGTGCTGATTTTGGTCGTTCAATCAGATTTCGGCCAGCCAGCCTGGAGCTCGATCGCTTGTTCTTAACTAACTTGTAGAAATGTTCAAGTCGGTAATGGTTCTTTGACACAATGTTTCACAAATCATATCATTGAAGTGTGATTTGCTATCGACTCGTACTGCTTGATGATTCGATGAATCGATGGTGATGATTTTAACGGGCCTCTTCACGTGTAGTAAGGAACAACGATTGATGTTCGGCTCCAAGCGATCTCCAAGTGAGGCAGAATCAATACCTCCAGTTTTCGTACTCCATGTACTTAACACTCGATCTTGTACAATTGCTCAAGGCAGAGCCATCATTAATGAGGTTTTGTGTTGCATCTATTGCATGGTCAGATCTATGAAGGCGCTCCCGATTCTCGTTCTGTAGGTGCTTCGAAGCAGTATCCCATCAATGGTTTGATCTACAGCAAACACTCATCTACTAATTGAAGAGTGGTTGTGTTTTCTTGAAAAGGCATCGCCTGCAAGAGATCAAGATGACTCGAGGAACAATACTACAGCCAGATGTTAGACAGAGGGAATGATAGATGGACGAACTAGCGGAGATATTGGAATCTCTTATCGTTTCGAAATCAAGGATGCAGACTAAATAGGATCTGGAGGGGAGAGTGAAAAAGGAGCTTTGATGATCGGATCTGGAAGATAGGAGAGACAGAAGAGTAAACAAAGAGGAATCGAAAATGGATGTGATGAAATAATGGATATGGTTTCGGTTGAATTGGAAAGGACTAGAGGAAGAGAATCAGACGAAGGAGGATAATAGAGGAGGAGGACGAGAAGATATGAACTCTAACCTGGAAGTTAATAGGCGGAGGTGGCGGATTAACGCCTGGGGAGCGGAGATGGTTGCTTGTGGCTTGGATTGTTGCCTTGATGCACCGGCGACAGATGCAGAGGCTGATGCGGCGGAGCAGAGCTTCTACGCCGGTTGCTGATCATGCCTCACTTCTCTCTCTCTAACTCAACAACGATTGATGTCAGAGCTGGAGGCTGTCACCCTCGTGGCTGCTCTTGACATCGGAGCTCAGGAGAAAAAAATAAATGGTGGATTTGACTCTCGGAGGGCGGTGATTCCCTATTGATGAATCTCCATTTCATCACCTTTATTCTATCATTTTGGCCTCAAAAACCCCAGCAAATGCATGTAAATAGCAATAATTTGCCCATAAAAGCATTCATTATTTGTTGTATTAATTATACATTAAATAAGGTTTTTAATGCCAAAATTATAGAATAAAGAGAAGAAAAGAAAAAGGAGTAAAATATTGCAAATATTTTATGACCCTAACCCTGAGACCAAGGCCAGCATGGAATTGGTCGACAAGGAATAAAGTAGGGGGAGATAAGGGCCAGTGTACAATAAATACCTCATTTATTTATGCATTTATTTATGCATTTTTGACACCTATTTTGCACATAATTATTCATTCATCAAATAAATAATCTTTGTACATGAAAGTTGTAGATAACAATGTAAATAAAAATACAAAATTGAGTTTGTGTAAAAATAATACTCAGTGTACACTTTATAGACAGAATAAAAAGCCAAAATCTCAACTTCACAGACCCATATCTTGCAAATAAAAACTCCAAATCACCCAAACTCACACTTTAATTGTATATAGCTTTCCAAGAACTATTTAATAAAATTGGTTTCATAATTTTTGGAGTCCATCTGCAAAAGATAGGTTTTTGGCCCCCATTGTGCAGCCTGCCTGATTAAAATATTCAATTTATTCATTGTCCATTATTTTTATCAAATTATATTTTTAGAATGTTGTAAATAATGTGTACAATACATGTACATATTGAGATTAAAAGAAAACCAAAAAGAATTTGTAAAATAAAATAAGCTTATGTAATACATAGGCAAAATACATATGTTGAGTATGTACATAAATAAAAGGGGATTTAATTATTTTATTCTTTATCCATCTATATTTTTATAATAATGTAAATATTATATATAACTTATTAAAAATACAAATTCAAAATAAAAACAAATAAAATACATTAAATAAATAAAGTATATATAATATATAGGTAAAAGACCTATAAGTATACCTACATATACATATCCCTATTTATTTAAATATGAAAATAAACTCATAAAAATTAAAAAAATACCCTCACACTCATAAAAATAAATTATAAATATATAAAATAAGACAATAAAATAATAAAATAAAATTAACAAATTAAAAATAAAATACACAAAATACATGTAAATACATGCATATACACATTATTAAAATAAAACTATAATAAACTACTTCAAAAAAATTAACTAAAAATCATAAATAAATACTACATGAATAATACACATTTTTTATTTTATATGGAAAAAATAATAAAATCATTTACTAGGTCAAAAAAATCAATTTCGAGTAAAGTTCCCTATTTTCTCCTTTTGCGGCCGATGTGGACCAATGAGGGCGCATCCCTTGTTGACCGCCCGGTCAACTGTCCCATCTGGAACCTGGAGTCTCAGAACTGTCTTTTCCCTGGATTTCTTCCTTGTTTTACGGCCATCTCGTCCATCGATCGAGCTCGCTTTCTTCACAAGAAATGATCCCTGATGATCATTGATACCTGCCGATATCTTAGACCAACATGATGCTCATTAGATTAATCAATAAACGTCGGTCAATAAGGTTCCATCCCAGTGTTTATAAATAAGAAGCTCCGCCCCCCTCCTCAAATTTGGCCAATTTCATCCACCCAAAAGCCTTGTATTCGATCCTGGAGAGGTTCCTCGTGACAGGGGGAGCATCTCAGCGACTTGAATCGGCCGGAGGAGGGATAATTTTTGACACGGCTGAGCTCCGGCATCCGTCCTGCTCCCTGGTGCCCCCAGGTATAAGAGCTGCCCTTTATCACATTTTAGGTAGATTTAAATTCTAGCATTTAAATCATGTTCTTAGTTTAGCCTTTAGATCAGTAGCATAGCATGAAATAGAAAATTCGAAGTTCGCCGGAGCTCCGCTCCGGCGACTTCTTCACTGTGATATCGACCGTGTCCGACCGCCATTCACCTATCACTTCGTTCCCCATCGCATTCTCCATCTATCACTCATCTTTGTTCACCCAAGGACCCCCAATCCTTGCGAATCAGAGCTCCACCTCCACCTAGCGCCGGAGCTCCTCCACCTCATCTCATTTTGCGCCAGAGCTTCAAAACCCGGGGTCGAGGAGATAGCCCTCGTTCCCCCGGTTCTTCCTATGCAGGTCAAACGCAGCAGTGAGCCCTTCTGGGCTCGATTCAAACCACGAAGAGGCTCCTGGAGATCCCGACCTTAAGCAACCTCGTCCGAGCTCTTCGGACCTCCAGGAGCCATGGAGAGACCATAAGCAGACGCGGAAGGCCTCCAGCTACGTCCAGACCATCTCAGACGCGAGGGAGAAGCCCGGAGGAGCCTAAGCTTCACGATCGAAGCTCGCCGCGCGCGAGCTTATTCCCTGTTCTTTCAGAGGGCTCCATCGTTGTCTGATGAGGAGGCGCATCCCAGATTGAACGAGGACCGTCAGATGAAGCCCTGCACCCACCGTCCGATCAGTGAGGCTGATCTAATCTCAGCCTTCATCTGCGAATCGGTATCGGCCGATGGATGCGTGACGCGTGTCCAAGTGAAGCCTTCATCGCCGTCCATCGCGCGCCTGTTGGGGGTAAATTTCAGACATGTCCCCCGCCTTTTTGTATTTATATTTTAATGCTATAAATAAACTTTCACGTTGTAAATAAATTGTAATTTTTGCAATAGGCCCCATGTTGTTTTTATTCTTGCATTTTGGTCCCTCCGCGCCACACGTGCAGTCCCACGTGAGGCGCGAGATTTTTGCACTTTAACCCTGGCGGCTTTTGTTAATTGTAAAACAACCCCAAAAATAAAAATAAATGTTTATTTTTTGTAGTAATTTTTGCACTGATGCCCCTCAGAGTTATTATATTTGCAAAAATGCCCCTGCCAGGCTGTTTAATTTTGTAGGCTTTGTCCATTTATTTCATGCATCATATTATCTTGAAAAATTCCACAAAAATGAATATAAGTTCATGTTAGCATGCCCTTGCACGCCATATTTTTAGTTTTCATTTTTGTTGCATTTTTGCATTTATTAAAAATCAAAAACATGCATTTTATTTACTGTCTAGCTTAGAAAATACCAAAAAATAGTAAACCACCTCGAAAAATTCCAAAAAAATTACCTATGGTTTATTTTATCATATTTTAGAGTCAACCCAAAAATCACTAAAACTTTCAAAAGAAAAACCTTAAAAATTCAAAAATACTCAAAAAATTCTAAAAAATATAAAAAATTCTAGAAAATCCTAAAAATTGCAAAATCAACTCCTATAGGTTCTATATTTTATCCTATTTCTTTTAAAAATAGTTGGGAAAAATTTTGTGGCTGATTTCTATTTTTAATTCCCATTTTACCCCCAGCCAGTAGCTAACTCCCTGTTTTCCCTTATGTTGCTATTTAAAAATACCAAAAATAATTTGAAAAATACCCAAAAATCACAAAAATAGTGGAAAATCATGAAAATACCAAAGAGATTTTATTTCTGAATTTTTGACTATTTTTGTATATTTTTATAACCCAGTGGCAAAACCTTGCAAAGCTATTTACCCTCGGGAGCTGTGATCAGAAATGGAAAAGTTTCATCGGCATATTGTATCACCCCTCTCTCTATATTATATATATATATATATATTCCCTTATTGAAAAAGAAAATAAAAAAATTATATATATATATATATATACATATTTGTTAATGTATAAAAATCTGAGAATTAAATTAAAAATATATATATATATATATATATATATATATGTATATATATGTATATAAGGCATGTATTATATGCCTTATACATACCCTCAATGGGTATATATCTTTATATATTTATATTCTATAAATTATATATATAATACATAAGTATATATTATTAATAAAAAAATAAAAAATAATTATAAAATAAAAACACACAAAAATAGGCTTCACACAAGGATGACTCTGTTGTACATGCACAATAGGCTACTTCATTTTTGCATTACTCTCTGTGGTTCGACCTCTACATACTTATTCACTGTACATTTTGTGGTAGAGTAATAAATAATAATTCACACTTTTGGGACTTAATTAATTCATTCTATTATTGTGGGTTAATTGCTGATCAACATGGTATTCTGTGAGCGGTCGCCTTAGCGACACTATATACATATTATTGTGACCCTCGCATGAATTTATCGTGTTATCAGATGGCGTCGTTGCCGGGGAGCAATGAGCGTAGCCTATTAATTTTGTCATTTTTGTTTAGAAATTGATGAGCAGCTATTTATTTTGTAATTGATCACTATGCTTTATTGATTAATTTATTTATTGTGATTAATTCATTCCTACTTTATTTTATTGATTGAGCTCTACTAGTCCAATCTCTTTGTGACTTTGATGCGAGGGCCCGCCATGCGAGGAGGGCTTCTTAGGGAGCCAAGGCAGCCGAGCTTGGAGGAGGGTGGTCTTCACCTCATGACCATCTGGAGAGAGCACCAAGGATATCAAGGGATGGGAGTTAGATAGGTCTAGAGCAATTACGATTGTTTTTGTAATTTATGGTGAGAGAGAGACAATTTTGGCATGTAATAATTAACATGACTCTACTCTTTACAATGAGGTCCAGTGCCCGGGTGATTGTTCACCTGGGGGCCTCATCGCGGCTTTCCGAGTTTTCTACCGCTTTTTTTTCTTTATTTCCCGAAGTTTTGAGCTTTCCGCCTTTCTTTTACTTTGTTTTGTGTGCTTGGAGCCCCTAGATATAGGTTGCTTGATTCGGTAGCTAGGTCCAAACATTAATAAGAATGCATGTTCCTATAGTCTACTTCGTATGGATCTAGTCAAACTTAAACAAGCCGTTCATTTGTCTCTTAGCCTTTGTGCCACAGCGAGCCTCGTAAAGCGCTATCTCCTAAACTCAATTGTGTTGAGCAGAGGAGGGGTAAGCCAAGACCGGACCTTTCAGGCTAAAGATGAATGAGCGACTTATGGTTCTTCACGCTAATAGCAGCTAATGTTTTGGGCGATTTTGTGCCTTGCATATCGACATGTAGATAGGTTTAAAAATTCTGTTTTGCATACCGCATGGAGAGAGCTGGGATGCACTGTAAGTCTTCTAACTCAGCATGCATCATTCGATTCAATGGTGAGATTTCCATCATGGAACCACTTGCACGGCTTTTCCGCTATCTCCCTCTGATTTTGAGCACCTAGTACTTAAATGAGAATCTACAAAAACGTTAGGCGCTGGAATGAAAACAGACTCAAAAAAAGTGAAAACCCAAAAAATTAAAACAAGGGGACTGCTAAATAAACTTTGACCTTAGTTAAAATCTATAAAGGACTATCATTGTACCGGGTTCATAAAGCCCTCATTGTTTTCAGGTACCTTGGAGGGGGACCAAAACCCTAATCCCTTGAGCGAGTGCGACCCCCTAAGGATTAAAGCCAAAAACCCAGTCTCAACTGCCTTGTGTATCGCCTGGATTTCCGAAGTAATGGCGCTTCTATCGTACGTAGGCGAGTAGGGCTTGGTCACCAATGACGAGTCTCTGTTGTGTAGAGCATCGACCCTGTCCGAAGTATTGAGTATAGGCCACGCCTTCACGGGGGTGTCTGTCTCATTGTCCTGCGTCCGAGTAGATTCTCGCACGCTCACGGGTGATTCTGTTGCGAGCGAGAACCGAAGTATTGGTTTCTCCTATCGGCTTCCTCTCTCTATTTCTTTGGCTGAGTAGGGATCCAGGAAGGGTTACAAGGACTCCAAAAAGTACAGACTATAGGTTACACAGGAGGAGGACAAGTACGGGATACTCTTCTGGCAGTACTCTCTCTCCTATAGGGTAGCGTACTAAGGACTTGTTATAAGATATGCCTGAAATCACAACTCTAAAAATGAAAAGATAATAAATAGCCGAACCTTCACGGCTTCACATGGCGTGAGTTGGTGAACCCAATTTTGCATTGCGTTTGAATGGATCTAGATTAAGGCTCAAAGATCAAGTCCCGCACCTTTGCGCACATTTTGTTGTTTCTCCCTTTGACCACCCCGCTCAGCCGAGACGTTTTACTGTTTTGCACTCCTTTTTATTCTTCGTTGACAACCGTATCCTTCTTCCAATATCCGATATTCTCTTGTGCTTTGCGAAGTGGATCCATGGATGGTTTCCGTTGGGACCTTGCCGACACCCACATCGATTCCATGAACTCAACTCCGCCAATAAATTCGAGGCGATTCCCGAGAACCCGATCCGAACTTTGCGGATTGATCTCCAGACTCGTTTTCTACCTTTCTCTTGGCCACCCAATAAACTGGGATCACTTTTGTCCCGCTTTCGCCATTGTGAATGGAAGTCGATTACAGTCTACATCCTTTTCCGTTCACAATTTGCTGGGGTTGACCTGAATTCCAGCTTCATCATGACGGCTGAACAAAAATTGCAATTGGTCTGATTTGGACTATCTCATTCTGCAGATAGAAGACAGAGCGAGCCCTGGAGACTACTCCGGAGTTCATTTCGTCCGACTCAGACCCTGATATGGCTCCCATAGGAAAGGGCAAGGGTCAGCAGCCACCCCAACCAGAAGGACAGATACCAGACCAGAATCAAGTTAATGCACAATTGTTGGCGTCTATCCAGGCCATTCAACAGCAGCTGACCGAGCAGGCCCTCACGCAGACAGCATTCCAGGATATGTTGAATGATATGATGAATCGAGACGTGGGAGGAGGAGGCAGAGGCAGAGGAGGAGGAGGTGGAGGTGGAGGAGGTGGTGGGCCTAACAATGACGATCTAGAATTCCCACCACCACCCAAGCCTACACTTAAAGAGACATACAATGTGGGGGACATCCAGATGACCGAGTGGATCCTCATTCTACCGGTACACGCTCACTTTGAGCTGAAGCCCCAGTTCATTGCTCTTCTCCCTGCATTCCATGGAAATACCAGTGAAGAGCCGTACATTCACCTGCAGCAATTCTCCTGCACTTGCTGCACCACTCACTATCCCAATGTCCCTCTGGACATTGTCAAGATGATGGCGTTCCCCTTCAGCTTACAAGACAAGGCCCTATATTGGGTCAACCATCTGGGGAAGGTTGTGACGACCTGGGAGGAGCTGAAGTCAGCTTTTCTGCACAAGTATTACCCTCTCGATCGGCTCAACCAGTTGCGAGCCCGAGTCTGTAATTTCTCCCAAGGACCCCATGAGTCAATCCATGAAGCATGGGAGAGATTCACCGATCTGTAGGAGAAGTGTCCCCATCATGAGATTCCAAAGACCAGCCTGGTCCAGCACTTCTTTGGGGGACTGAATATCGAAAGCCAAAGTCTTGTTGACGCAGCATGTGGGGGTTCGCATTTTAACAAGGATGAAGACGTAGTCTGGCAGATATTTGAAGAAATGGCCGAAGGAGAGGCCGCCCTCTCTTCATCCAAGGCATATCAGAAGTAGCCCCAGATCCTCCAGAAACAAGTACACATGTCAGAGTCGAAAGAGGCAGAGAGAGATGAGAGCTCCAACCTCAGTATCATCGGAGGCCATCTCTCTGAAGTTGACATTATTGAGAAGCGATCACAGGACCTCGAAAAACTCGTTGTGATCGAGAAGAGGACCCAGAACTTAGACAGGCTTGATCAGATCAACAAGTACCTTGAACTGTTGGTGGGCACCATCAACTCTGTTCAGTCGGCGACACCATCGGAAGCTCCAGGTGAGAAGAAGGACGAGCAGCAACCGCAGCATCAACCTCAGCCGAGCCAGCAGCCACCGGCAGTCCAGCATGTGTACTACATGCATGCGCCCAATCAGGGCCAGCCGCAGCAGCAGATGGTTGTGTACCAACCAGAGTTTCTTTCAGAACCTGATCCAGTTTTCCCACCACCACCCCTAATTCAGTAAGTGAACGGGGTATGGACCAACGATACACAGCCGACCCGTCCTATGGGACAACCCCAAGGTCAACCACTTGCCAACCGGCAATACCACCAACCTCAGGGTGGTCGTTTTGGACAGTCCTTTCAGCCTCATCAGCAGTACCATCAGCCTCCCCAGTATGCAAATCAATGGAGGCAGAACCCACCATACCAGCAGCCGCAATACCGCCATCCACAGCCGTTTCATCAGTATGCGGCTGCCCCACCTCAGCAATATCAGCAGTATCCTCCCCCCTCTTATCAACAACTTCAACTTCCTGCCCCACCTCAGCACCACCAGCAACAACCTCCGCACCCATCAATGCAACAGCAGCGTGGTCTGTACGCTGAACCCACAGAGGTACCCCCTGCAAACCCCACCATGGATTGTCTGGCCCAACTTGTCAAAGGGCTGGCAGATATGACCAAGAGGCTTGACGACCTGACCGCCACCAGAACCACCATTCCGGCTCAAGTCGAAGCCAACCCCAATAATTTCAAGAAGAAAGAGCAGGTAGATTGTGATGTCATGTCCGTGTCTGACAATGATATTACTGTTTATTCTAATGTTGTTACTCTCAGGAGCGGTAGGGCCTTGCCTCCGCCTGCCACCAAGAATGGGGTGAATAAAGAAACAGGTGGATCGTTGATGAATACCCATTCATCACTCTTTATTCTTACATTTTAGCTACAAAAACCTTTGCAAATGCATGTAGATATGTGTAAATAGGAATAATTAGCAGAAGCATGCATTGTGTAAAAACCTATAATTAGCATGTTTTTGTGCAAAAATAAAAGAATAAAGATTAAAAAGAAAAAGAGGGAAATATTTAGAATAAATATTGAGCAACCTAACCCAAGGGAGGGCTCAGCATGGGCCTGACCGCATAAAAGCCAAAGTAGAGGGAGATAGGGGCTCATGTGTAAATATTGGTGTAAATAAATAAAAACTATATTTTCCTCACCCAAAAATATGCTTGTACATATTTGTATATATTTAGAAAATATTAAAAACAAAATAAAAATTTGAAAATCAAAAAGTTCAAAAATGCCCTTTCACCATGTACATAAACCATACTCCTATATTTATGCAGCCTTATAAATAAATAAAATCATTTTCTAAACTTTTTGTAAATATTCTAGGTTATATATTGTAAATAAATAAAATGAAAAGAATCAAAACAAAAATCAAATAAAAATTACAAAATTCAAAACACAAAAATACATTGTATATATATCATGTGTATAGATGTATATATCTATTTATTTTACCTATATACATAAATAATAAAAACCAAATAAAAATACTCTTTTATTCCTTACTTTATAATGTAAATAAATAAAATATAAAATAGGAGTAAAATTGTACAAAAATAATAATTAAAAAAATTTCAAAAATCAAAACTTTATATATATTGTATATACCTATATATAGTACATATTATGTATATAGCCTATTTTTTATTTCCAAAAATTAATTAAAAATCACCAAAAAAATAGAAAAAAATAAAATAAAAATAGTTTGTATTTTGAGTTTTTACAAAATCGGGCCCTAGCTACCTTGAATTTAAGCTTTAAAATCCGGCCACGTGGCCCATCCTCATTGGGTCCTGGGGATGTTGACCGCCCGGTCAACTGGCCCCCCAGGACCACCTCCCACGGGTTTGAGTGGCCAACCCGACTTCTCCATTTAATACCCGCTCAACCCGATCACCAACCCGCCAACCCCCGGGTCCGAATCGTCCTCCTTGCATCCGGCATCCTCGCCGGAGCCGCTCCCTTGGGATCCGCGCGCTCCTGAGCTTGCCCGGACCCCCTCTTTTCGGACCCCTAGCCATATAAATCGTGAGCTCAGCCGCCTTCACGCGTTATCTTTGGCTCTCCATTCTTCGTCCCGTGACCTCCACAGCTACCCCCGAGGTGACAGCTCTAGGTTGGTCGTGTCGCAGCGAGGAGAGAGTGGCCGGACCACTGATCCGGCGAGTAGCTCCGCCATTGGTGCGAGCTCTGAGCCTCAGGCCCAGACGACCCTAGAGGCTACGACCGGGAGCTTCCCCAGCTCCAGCCCAGTCTACTTCACCACCCAGGTAATCCCTTAGCTTCGCCCTTTCCTTCAATTTCCATTTTGCCCCAAATCGCACCACCGCCGTTTTTCGTCGATTCCGACCATCTCGCGCACCCATTCGATCATTGGAATCCATATTCATCTCTGCCTTCCCTCCGCGCACCTTCTCCATACCCCCATCCAACCCAGCTCGCACAGGAGCTGGGATTCGAATCCCCTCGCCGTCGCTTCGCCGGGGTTCGTCCGCACCGACGCACAGACCATCCCCAAGTCGCCTAACTGGGTCGAGGCATTTTGCCCTCGACCCGCGAAGCTTCTGAGCCATTTTGCAGGACCAGAGGAGGCTATCTGAGGCCTCTCGACATTCAGACAGGAGCTTCTCCTCCGCCGACCTCGCCGGAGCCCTCCAGGGCTCGGCTGGGTCATCGGAGCCTACCATCAGCCGCGGAGCTTCATTGCGGAGCTTCTCCGATCTCCAGGAGAGGCAGACGAGGACCACCGCGCTCGCACGAGGCCGGCGAAACTCGCCGGCGACTAGTTCTTCCAGGATCCTCGCCGACCGTCAGATCGCCCTCGGCGCTCCAGGTTACATCGTATCCATCCATCCACGGAGCTGCAGTCACCGTCCGATCATCCAGAGGGTTGATCTTGACCGTCAGAGCAGAGAGAGAGGCACCAGCTACCCGTGGCCGTCAGATCTGCCACGTGCCTCTTCCTCAGCCGTTCGATCAGGCCGACGTTTTCAAAGACAAAGGCGCCTTCGTCCTCAGCCGTCAGATTCGCCACGCGTCACTCATCCGGCCTCGACGTTAAATAAGGGGTAAATTGTCTTCGTCCCCCTTTTCTTTTATGCTTTTAGTTTCAGTCCTGTAAATATTTAATTCCGTAGTTTAGTTTGAGGTTAATTTGCACAATGGACCACGAGCTTTAGTTTATTTTGCACTTATACCCCTGTCTGTGTGAGCCACGTGCTTCGTCACGTGTATTTGTGGGTTATTTGCATCATATACCCCTGTAGTTCTGGATGTTTGTGAATGAATGAAATCTTTTTAGTATTTGCATCTATGCCCCTGTGAACGTTTTAATTTCGCATGTGCGTGATTTCTTGGGTAATTTGCAGCTGAGATCCTTGGACTTTTGGTACGTGTTACCAATTAGTCCCTGGAACTTAGTTTTATTACATAGAGGTCCCTGAGTGCCCCAGGCACGCGCCGCACGCGTGACTTGCTGGGTTAATTGCACCTGGACCCCCAGAACTTAGGGTATTTGCACTTAAGTCCTTGTGCACAGTGCCCTCTTGTGATTTTTGAATAAAATATCAAATCACCTCTAAATTCGATGAAAATTTGATACATGGCTCCTGCCATGTTGTAGAATTTTTGAGAATTTATGAGGACATTTTTGAGTTTATTTGTTATTTTTAAAAATTCAAAAACCATCATTTTAGCCACTGTCTAGTTTTAAAAACCCAAAAAAATATAAAAACCCCCTCAAAAATTCTATAAAAATTAGGTACTGATTATTTTGTGTTCCTTTATTTTCTAGCCAATTTTGGCTATTTTTCACTGATTAAAAACCATAAAAACTTAAAAACACCTAAAAACTCATAAAAATTATATTAAATAATCTAAAAACCCAAAAACAATAATTTTGGTACTCAAATTTTCCTTGTTTTACCTAGGTTACAGGAAAAATACCTCCAGGCCCTTTTGAGGATTTTAGATATTTTATCTAGGGACTTTAGGCTTGGCTGGACAGTACCTTGTTTCTTTGCTACTGTTTGATTTTTAGAAAATAAAATATACATCAGAAAATTATCAAAAATTAACCAAAAACACTAAAAAACTAAAAAACCTAAAAATATTTTTGTTTGAATTTTTGCCTGATTTTTGACACATTAAATAATTAGCCAAAGTGTGCTTGCTTTTGTGTTTCTTTTGTTTTCTTCACATATTAAAAATCCAAAAAAAAATATAAAAAACATTAAAAAGCATTAAAAATATTTTGTCTTTTATTTGATTTCATTTTTACTACTTCGTAGGCCTTTGGCCATCCTGTGCTCCTCGAGTTCGACCCTGGGTGCTATACCAGGTTAAACTCATAGCTGGACCGCTATCTTCGTGCTAATTGATTTTATTTGTTTCGAGTGGTCTGATATTTTTCTTGATTAAGTGCATCTGAGTGATTGAGGTCGCAACGACCTATTTAGCACCTTTACCTCTGTCGCTCGGGTCGCCTATCAATCGTCATCTTCCGCATCAGCCGTGCCAGCGACAGGGGCGGGTGAGGAGGAAGAAGATGGAGAAGCCATTCCAGCCGTCGTGCATTTGCAGCAGCCTCATCTAAAAATACAAAAAATCAGCAAAATCAAAAACAACAAAAAGAAGTTCGCAGCCGAAGCGAAGCCGCGCCAGCATTGGAGGAGCCGCCAGTAGCAGCCGATCCCTCGCTAGCCGACGGAGCAGACACTACACTTCTTGCTCGCCCTGCAGGACCAGCATGCCAAGATACAGTTTGTGCTCCTTTTTGTAGTCCGGATGTACAACATTCTATGGGTGATGATTTTGATGTAAATAAGAACTCTATTTTACATGCTAGAGATGTACATATTCCTTTTCCTCATGCAATAGAAAAATCCAAAAAAATTGCAAAACGAAAAAAGGCATTGTCTGATCCAGGAGTTGTGGAAATATTAGATAAATTGACTGTTGAGATTCACTTATTGAAGGACATGGAGTACATGCCAGCTGTGAAGAAAGGACTAAAGGAGGCATGTACAAACAAGCATCGCCCAGCGCAGGAGAACAGACACAGAGATGTAGAGAAGCGCGTGCTATCCATAGACACTGTGGCAGCTATCAACAACCTCCCACAGAAGAAGCAAGATACAGGAGCACCTCTTATCAGTTGTGAGATTTTTGATCAGGTCTTTGAGCGAACTCTCCTCGACAATGGGTCTTCCATCAACCTTTTGCCATCATCCATAATGCAAGAATTTGGGCTGGGACCGCTCAAGCAGACATGAATGATCCTTCAGTTCGCTGACCGATCCATCAAGCGGCCCCGGGGTCTTTTGGAAGACGTCGTACTTAAAGTGCAGGAGATGCAATTCCCAGCTGATTTTGTAGTCCTTGATATGGACTAACCTGCACCTCTGCTCCAGACCCCTATCATCCTTGGCCGACCATTCCTACGTACTTCAGGTGTCGTGGTTGATTATGGGTCGGGCAAGATTACTTTCAGCTCGACGCCAAGCAGATCACTATCAATATGAGTAGAGAGCCGAATGCCACGACTGATGAGAGCCAGGAAGCATCCGAAGTAGACTGTTACTTTATTGCAGAAATAAGATATTCATTCTTATCATTGGACGATTCATGGACCCGAGAAATCCTCACTCTTGAGGAGGACTTAGAAAGCACAGTTACCCTTGGCTCTGAGGATTCTTGGGAGACAGATTCTCAGATGCAGGTGCATCGTTTTGAGCATTCACTCCAGACCGAACACAACCAGCTTAACGCAGAATCGTTCGGCACATCATTGGGATCTCAACAGAATGATGAGGATGGTCACCCCTTCAAAGAAGTACATCCCACCACCAGCATAGTATCTGAAGTGACCAACAAGTTGGACAGATCAACACCAGAACTCAATCCACTTCCTGCAGGCTTGAAGTATGCTTTCCTTGCAGGTGAAGAACAAATGTATCCGGTCATCATCAACAGCAGGCTGAATCCGGATCAGGAATCTCGTCTTCTCAAGGTTCTATAAAAGAACTGCAAGGCACTTGGTTGGTGCGTATCAGATCTCCGAGGGATAAATCCAGCTTTGTCCTCGCACCACATCTATCTGGAAGAAGATGCCAAGCCGTCCCGTGAATTCCAAAGAAGGTTAAACCCCAATCTCCGGGACGTCGTCATGAAAGAGATAACCAAATGGTGCAACGCAGGCTTTATCTATCCCATCTCCGACTCAAAATGGGTATGCCCACTGCATTTAGTAACAAAGAAATCCGGGGCTTACCGTGGTTACAAATGATAAAGGAGAGGAAATATCCACTCGGGTACCAACATCCTAGCGGGTGTGTGTTGACTACCGCCGTCTTAATGCAGCAACTAAGAAGGACCACTTCCCCTTGCCATTCATTGATCAAGTCCTGGAAAGATTAGCAGGCAAGGAGTTCTTCTGATTTTTGGATGGGTATCCGGGTACAACCAAGTGGCGATCGCTCCTGAAGATTAAGAGAAGACTACCTTCACTTGCCCGTTCAGCACCTACGCCTTCAAGAGAATGCCCTTTGGATTATGCAATGCACCTGCAACCTTCCAAAGATGCATGTTAGCAGTCTTCGCCGAGATGGTAGGCAGTTTTCTCGAGATGTTCATGGATGACTTCTCTGTCTATGGTGATAGTTTTGATTCTTGTCTTGAGCACCTGGGCAAAGTGCTTCAGAAGTGTCAGGAAGTCAATCTAGTGCTTTCATGGGAAAAGAGCCACTTCATGGTCACCGAAGGCATCGTGATGGGCCATGTTGTTTCCAAACGTGGCATGGAAGTCGACCCGGTGAAGGTGGATGTTATTGCAAATCTACAGCCACCTCAGACAGTAAAGAATGTGAGGTCATTCCTGGGGCATGTCGGATTTTACAAACGATTCATCAAGGATTTCAGCCGCATTTCCCGACCTCTGACAGAACTTTTGTTTAAGGAAACAGAGTTCAATGTAGATCAGTATGTTCTCCTTGCTTTCAATCAGCTGAAGGATCTTATTACTCAGGCTCTAATCTTATAGCCGCCTGACTGGACTTTTCCCTTTGAGATAATGACCGATGCGTCAGACTTTGCAGTCGGGGCTGTCCTTGGGCAGAGGAAAGAGAAAGCGCCCTATGCCATTCACTATGCCATCATAACATTAGATGAAGCACAAAGAAATTGTACAGTGACAGAGAAAGAATTGCTGGCTGTGGTTTTTGCCCTTGAGAAGTTCAGATCCTATTTGCTTGGATCAAAAGTCACAATTTTCACCGACCACTCTGCTATCCGGTACCTTCAACAGAAGAAGGATGCCAAGCCGAGACTGATTCGATGGATCCTTCTCCTCCAGGAATTTGATCTGGAAATCAAGGACAAGCCTGGAGTTCAGAATGTGGTAGCAGACCATCTCTCCAGAATTGAGCAGCACGAGCCTCCTCTGAACAGTGCACCCATTACAGAAACCTTTCCTGATGAAGCAATATTAGCAGTGGATTCTCTTCCTTGATATGCAGATATAGTCAACTGCCTCGCCTCTGGGGTAACACCAGCGGATTGGATGAAGAATCAGAAGAACAAATTCATGTCGACCATCCGGTTCTACCAATGGGAGGATCCTCTTTTATTTAGGGAAGGAGCGGATTGCATTTGGCGCAGGTGCATCCCTCAGGTGGAGCAATCTAGTGTCCTCGAGCATTGTCACTCGCTTGAATCTGGTGGACATCACTCTGTAGAGCGTACGGCAGCCAAAGTACTTCAGTGCGGCTTCTGGTGGCCCACATTATTTAAGGATGCAGTAGAATTTGTCAAACGATGTATTGACTGTCAGAGATTAAAAGGTACACTCACTGCAAAAGATTCGATGCCCCTGAAAATCATTCAGATAGCAGACGTTTTCGATGCATGGGGCATTGACTTCATGGGACCTTTCCCTAACAGTCAAGGTTTTGAGCACATCCTTCTTGCCGTCGATTACGTGAGTCGTTGGGTTGAAGCTATCCCTGATCAAGCCACCGACAGCCGTACAGTCTGTCAGTTCCTGAAGAAGAACATCATTTCACGGTTCGGGATACCGAAAATTCTCATATCAGACGGGGGTAGCCATTTCATTAATAAAGAGGTCAAGAAATTGACGAAGGAGTACGGCATCGATCATCGTGTCGCATCTCCTTACCATCCTCAGACCAATGGCATGACAGAGTTATCAAACAGAGAAATCAAGACTATTCTGCAGAAACTTGTTAGGCCAAACAGAAAAGACTGGTCTCAACTCTTGGACTCGGTCCTATGGGCTTACCGAACCGCCTACAAGTCTCCCTTGGGCATGTCGCCCTATCGTCTTGTATATGGAAAGCCGTGCCATCTGCCCGTTGAAATTAATTCACAAATCTTTATGGGCTGTTAACAGTTGTAATTTGGACTCACGCAAAAGTGGTCAGAAAAGAAAGGATGATCTAAACAGACTCTTGGAGTTCCGAGACTATGCATACGATAACACATTGATGTACAAAGAGAAGGTGAAATGCTGGCATGACCAGCACATCAGACGAAAGACCTTTGATATTGGACAGAAGGTGTGGTTATTTGATGCAAAGTTGCGGATCTTCCCGGGCAAATTGAAGAGTAAGTGGATAGGGCCATTTCGAGTTTGTGAAGTGTGTGACAATGAAAGTATTGCTATAGCAGAATTGTCCCCTGACGCACAACCATTCATCGTCAACGGTCAACTCCTGAAGCCTTACCTCGAACCACACCCATTCTTGGTCGTTGTCGATTCCATTCAGCTCGTGCATTATGATGACATATCCACAACAGCTGCAGCATAAGAAGATTCAGACAATGTACTCCAAAAAATTGTTTATCTGATTTTCTTCTTTTCTTCTTTTCTTCTTTTCCTTTTCTATCTTCATTTTATATCTAAAAGGTGCCACCCTTGTAGACAGTTCTCTATACTTAGGATGTACTTTGTCCTATGTATCGGGGGGATGTGCACCCTGAGTTTTTCATTTCATTTCGATCCTCTCCATTGTCTCCTCTTCTTGTCTATACTTAGGAGTATCTTACCCTAAGTATAGGGGGAGACAATCTGAGTACGATCTGTGTATTCCACCCTTGACCCTCCCTGCTTTTTGTACAGTCTGCTATACTTAGGATTATTTGATCCTAAGTATAGGGGGGACGGTCAACTTCTCATTCATTCATTTTACATATATTCTTTAGACTTGTCTATACTCAGTACGAGTTATGTCTTCTCTTTTCTCTTCGACCTATGAGGACATAGCTCAAGCTAAGTATAGGGGGGTCGTATATACCATGTATATACTATAAGCCATAACTCATACTGAAAATAAAACATCAACTCAATCTAAAAAGCAATAAGTAACTCTATAATAAAAGATGCTTCTCAGCTCCTCAGAACTCTTTGTACTTGTACTGATTAATAAGTCAGGAAAAGCATTTTGTGCAAAATATTCTCTTTGAAAAATCTTTTGAAAATTGCTTGAAAATAGTGTGTACAAGTATTCAACCTTTGAAAAATCATTTTGTGTGTAAAATTTCTTTTCTTTGAGTGAAATAAAAATGTGTGAAAACTACTGTGCAAACGATTGGAAAAATTTGTTTGTCAAATTGCTTTGAAAAATCTATCTATTTTGTGTGAAAAACCTTTGTAAAGTCATTTTCAAATGCATGAACATGTTTGTCAAATTAGTTTGGACTAGTGTTTTATAAAATCTTTGAAAATGATTCTCAAGTAAGTCTGAGGAGTCTGTACAAAAATCTCTCACACAAAAATAAGCAATAATCCCAAATAAAGCTTAAAAGAACCAAAACCCTGTTCTACATAAAATACAGTTTTTCTTCTTTTGTATATACTGATTAATAAATCAGGTTAGATACCTACACAGTAAGATTTGAAAAATAGTGTGAACCGTTTGAAAAATTTGCTGTGAAATGTTTTCAACCTGTGTAAAATTGTTTGGATTGCAAAACTTTTCTTTGTGTGGAATAAAGGATTTGAAAAACCTATGTGCAAATGTTTTGAAAATTGTTTGTCAAAATTATTGTGGAAAATGTATATATATAGTGTGAAAAATCTTTGCAAAAATAGTTTTCAAATGTGTGTAAATGATTGCAAAAATTATCGTGTACTATAGTTTGCAAAATTATTTTCAAACTAGACCTGAGGAATAAAAGCATCATTTCAAATATATGTAAATCAACAATAAAAGGCGTAAAATTCTTTCTATACAATCTGAATAAATTACTTCATTAAAATCTGTAAAGTCTTTAAAAATCCATACCTTTTATAAATAAAGTAGCAAGCCTGTGCAAATAATTGTATGAACCTTTTGTATGTGTCAAGCTTTTTTATTTGCAAAAATTCTTTGTGTAAAAAGATTCTTTGATTCTTGTAAAATTCTTGTGAAAAATTGCATCATTCATTGTGCATAGCATGAGCATACCATTCATATTCTTTTTGAGTGAGCTTGATGATTGAATCAGTCCAATAAAGTCTCAAATTGGAGTTTGGTTAGACCTTACCGCACCTAATTGTACTGGAACCTTACGGGAACTAGGTTTAAGGTACTTTAGGTCTATGCAGACTTAATTCTTTGAGAAATCAGGGCTGGGTTCAAGTCACCTCAACTGACTAACTAGAACTTTTCGAGACACACGCATGACTCTTGCCGACCGTGACCTTACTTGGACACTTGCACCTTTCACTTGGCTCAACT
The DNA here is from genome assembly GCA_037367405.1 of Ottelia alismoides. Lineage (NCBI taxonomy): Eukaryota > Viridiplantae > Streptophyta > Magnoliopsida > Alismatales > Hydrocharitaceae > Ottelia > Ottelia alismoides. Next base: position 733,743 of record JAZKJV010010570.1, on the reverse strand, counting down.
CAGTTGGAGTGGTGAGGGGGTTGGATTTGCCAATCTGAGATGCACACGGGTGGAAACATTCGTCCTCGTCTAGGGAGGGAAGTGCACCCCAACCTGGTTCAATAGCCATGAGGTCTAACGACAGGAGATTGTGGGTTGCAATAAAGCTTCAAAAGAGGAATAGTCTACTGGCTCAAGAGGAAAAACTCCTTATGTAAATGCTGCTGTGAATAGTATGTTGAAAAAAAATGGTCAGGCCTGTACAAAAATAAAATGCCTGCAAAGTATGTACATATGTTGTAAAGCCAATAAGCAAGCTTGAGTTCCAAAGTCAAATATGTGAGCCTGCAGCTGGATGACTTGACTACACTGGTCTTGCATCCTAGGATAGGTAGCTACACTGGCTACCATCCATTCTTCTCTTCACCCCCTCCTCTTGAGTTTGTTGCCACTTGAACTTAGAAGGGAATACCCTGCTCCTCAAGGAAAGAGCTGTTGGATTGGGGAATCATTGGGTTGTCATTCTAGAGAAGTCAGTTCCTTTGTCATTTCAGTTGGGGAGAGCCACCATCACTTACACTGTACAAGTCAGCTTCATAGTTATAAGGGTTTGCGTATGATGTAGACCAGTTCTGACCAAGCTATTGAGGCGGGTTGAACCGAGTTCTGTGGTTCTCGAAGGCTGTTGTATTTTAGAGCTGGTTCCCGACCAGGTTCCACACACATCTACACCCAAGGTCTGACAGAAGCTCCAAATTCAGATTTTATAAAGACATGCATTGCATTGAAAGCACCCCTATTCACTCTATCCGTCTTTAATTCTCCTTTTTCTTTTCTTTATTCTTTTTGTACTTATTGCATAAGTGTTTGCTAGGGACTAGCAAAGAGAAGTATAGGGGGGTGATGAATCTCCATTTCATCACCTTTATTCTATCATTTTGGGCTCAAAAATCCCAGCAAATGCATGTAAATAGCATTAATTTGCCCATAAAAGCATTCATTATTTGTTGCATTAATTATACATTAAATAAGGTTTTTAATGTCAAAATTATAGAATAAAGAGAAGAAAAGAAAAAGGAGTCAAATATTGCAAATATTTTATGACCCTAACCCTGAGACCAAGGCCAGCATGGAATTGGTCGACAAGGAATAAAGTAGGGGAGATAAGGGCCAGTGTACAATAAATACCTCATTTATTTATGCATTTATTTATGCATTTTTGACAACTATTTTGCACATAATTATTTCATTCATCAAATAAAGAAACTTTGTACATGAAAGTTGTAGATAACAATGTAAATAAAAATACAAAATTGAGTTTGTGTAAAAATAATACTCAGTGTACATTTTATACACAGAATAAAAAGCCAAAATCTCAACTTCACAGACCCATATCTTGCAAATAAAAACTCAAAATCACCCAAACTCACCTTTAATTGTATATAGCTTTCCAAGAACTATTTAATAAAATTGGTTTCATAATTTTTGGAGTCTATCTGCAAAAGTTAGGTTTTTGGCCCCCATTGTGCAGCCTGCCTGATTAAAATATTCAATTTATTCATTGTCCATTATTTTTATCAAATTATATTTTTAGAATGTTGTAAATAATGTGTACAATACATGTACATATTGAGATTAATAGAAAACCAAAAAGAATTTGTAAAATAAAATAAGCTTATGCAATACATAAGCAAAATACCTATGTTGAGTATGTACATAAATAAAAGGGGATTTAATTATTTTATTCTTTATTCATCTATATTTTTATAATAATGTAAATATTATATATAACTTATTAAAAATACAAATTCAAAATAAAAAAAATAAAATACATTAAATAAATAAAGTATATATAATATATAGGTAAAAGACCTATAAGTATACCTACATATACATATCCTATTTATTAAATTTGAAAATAAACTCATAAAAATTTAAAAAAATACCCTCACACTCACAAAAATAAATTATAAATATATAAAGGGATATTTACAACCATAACCCCTGAGTAATATGGTAATTACCCCAGGAACCCTCGGTAATAACGAATTACATCCAGAACCCCGAATAATGCTTAATCTTTACATTGCATAACCCTGTGTCAATTTCTGTTTGAATTCTCCGTTAACTCTGATGGAAAAGATAATATATTGAATGTTTTACCCTTCGAAAGACATCGTATTTACAATATGATGCCATTCTCCCAGACAAGCCTCCCCCCGCCCACGCCCCTCCTCGAAGCGCACCCCCCTCCCTCGGTCGAGTTCCTCCTGGAAGCACCTCCCCCCTCCCGGCCGAGTTCCTCCCGGCCCCCCGCCCACCTCGGGCCGAGTTCCTCCCAGAAGCAACCCCCTCGCCTACACCCCTGCTCACCCCCCCCCCCCCCTACTGCCCCTGCGCAGCCCCTCCCCTAGAAGCCTCCCCGCGTGCCTGCTCGTCCTCCCCTAGCCTCGAATCTCCCCCCGCCCTCGGGCTGCGTTCCTCCGGGAAAGACCCCTGCCCAGGAGCCCCGCAGAAGCCCCCCCCCCCCCCCCGGCCCTGTTGCCCTCCCCCGGCCGAGTTCGTCCCCGCCCGAGCCCTGCGGAAGCCCCTCCGCCCATCCCTGCTCGAAGCTCCGCCAGCGCCCAGGCCGAGTTCCTCCTGGGAAGCCCCCCGCCCCTGCTCGCCCTCCCCCGACCGAGTCCATCCACGCCCGAGCCATGTGGAAGCCCCTCTGCCCATCCCTGCTCTGCTGGTGAAATCCGCCCGACCTCTGCGGAAGCCCCTTCGCCCGTCCTCTGCAGAAGCCCCTCCGTCCGCGCCCAGCTCCACCCCCTCGGGAGCCCGCGCCCAGCTCCACCCCCTTCCCCCGAGCCCTGCCCTCCACTGGAGCCCCGAGCCCTCCCCTCTCCCGGAACCCTCGACGAAACCCCCTCCCCGGCGCCCCGCGCCCAGCTCCACCCCCTTCCCCGAGCCCTGCCCTCCACTGGAGCCCCGAGCCCTCCCCTCTCCCGGACCCTCGACGAAACCCCCTCCCCGGCGCCCCGCGCCCAGCTCCACCGCCTCCCCCCGAGCCCTCCCCTCCCCCGGAGCCCTCCCGCCATCGACGAAGCCCCCTCCCCCTGGACTTCTTCATTTTTTCCCCTCCTGGACCTCTTCCTCATTCTTTGGATTAATCTCTGCCATTAGATCACCGCTTGGTTAGATTAACTCAGCTATCTGGTTGAGTTAGTGGACTAAATTGACGGAAGGTTATAGGTGTAAAACGGAGCGGTTATTCAAGGTTCTGGATGTAATTCGTTATTATCGAGGGTTCCGGGGGTAATTACCATATTACTCAGGGTTATGGGTGTAAATATCCCATATATAAAATAAGACAATAAAATAATAAAATAAAATAAACAAATTAAAAATAAAATACACAAAATACATGTAAATGCATGCATATACACATTATTAAAATAAAACTATAATAAAATACTTCAAAAAAATTAAATAAAAATCATAAAAAATACTACATGAATTATTACACATTTTTTATTTTATAAGGAAAAAATAATAAAATCATTTACTAGGTCAAATAAATCAATTTCGAGTAAAGTTCCCTATTTTGTCCTTTTGCGGCCGATGTGGACCAATGACGGCGCAGCCCTTGTTGACCGCCCGGTCAACTGTCCCATCGGGACTTGGCGTCTCAGAACTGTCTTTTCCCTGGATTTCTTCCCTTTTTTACGGCCATCTCGTCCATCGATCGAGCTCGCTTTCTTCACAAGAAATGATCCCTGATGATCGCTGATACCCGCCGATATCTTAGACCAACATGATGCTCATTGGATTAATCAATAAACGCCGGTCAATAAGGGTCCATCCCAGTGTTTATAAATAAGAAGCTCCGCCCCCCTCCTCAAATTTGGCCAATTTCATCCACCCAAAAGCCTTGTATTCGATCCTATAGAGGTTCCTCGTGACAGGGGGAGCACCTCAGCGACTTGAATCGGCCGGAGGAGGGATAATTTTTGACGCAGTGGAGCTCCGGCGTCCGTCCTGCTCCCTGGTGGCCCCCAGGTATAAGAGCTGCCCTTTATTGCATTTTAGGTAGATTTTTATTCTAGCATTTAAATTACGTTCTTAGTTTAGCCTTTAGATCAATAGCGTAGCGTGAAATAGAAAATTCGAAGTTCGTCGGAGCTCCGCTCCGGCGACTTCTTCACTGTGATATCGACCGTGTCCGACCGCCATTCACCTCTCACTTCGTTCCCCATAGAATTCTCCATCTATCGATCATCTTTGTTCACCCAAGGACCCCCAGTCCTTGCGAATCAGAGCTCCACCTCCGCCTAGCGCCGGAGCTCCTCCGCCTCATCTCATTTTGCGCCAGACTTCAAAACCTGGGGTCGAGGAGATAGCCCTCGTTCCCCCGGTTCTTCCTATGCAGGTCAAACGCAGCAGCGAGCCCTTCTGGGCTCGATTCAAATCAGGAAGAGGCTCTTGGAGGTCCCGACCTTCAGCGACCTCGTCCGAGCTCTTTGGACCTCTAGGAGCCATGGTGAGACCATCAGCAGACGCGGAAGGCCTCCAGCTACGTCCAAACCATCTCAGACGCGAGGGAGAAGCCCGGAGGAGCCCAAGCATCACGATCGAAGCTCGTCGCGCGCGAGCTTCTTCCCTATTCTTCCAGGGGACTCCATCGCCGTCAGATCAGGAGGCGCAGCCCAGATTGAACGAGGACCGTCAGATGAAGCCCTGTACCCACCGTCCGATCAGCAAGACTGATCTAATCTCAGCCTTCATCTGGGAACCGGTATCAGCCGATGGATGCGCGACGCGTGTCCAAGTGAAGCCTTCATCGCCGTCCATCGCGCGCCTGTTGGGGGTAAATTTCAGACATGTCCCCGGCCTTTTTGTATTTATATTTTAATGTTATAAATAAACTTTCATGTTGTAAATAAATTGTAATTTTTGCAATAGGCCCCCTGTTGTTTTTATTATTGCAGTTTGGTCCCTCCGTGCCTCACGTGCAGTCCCACGTGAGGCGCGAGATTTTTGGACTTTAACCCTGGCGGCTTTTGTTAATTGTAAAACAGCCCCAAAAATAAAAAGTAAATGTTTATTTCTGTAGTAATTTTTGCACTGATGCCCCTAAGAGTTATTGTATTTGCAAAAATGCCCCTGCCAGGCTGTTTAATTTTTGTAGGCTTTGTCCATTTATTTCATGCATCATATTATCTTGAAAAATTCCACAAAAATGAATATAAGCTCATGTTAGCATGCTCTTGCTCGTTATATTTTTAGTTTTCATTTTTGTTGCATTTTTGCATTTATTAAAAATCAAAAACATGCATTTTATTTACTGTCTAGCTTAGAAAATACCAAAAAAATAGTAAACCACCTCGAAAAATTCCAAAAAAATTAACATGGTCTATTTTATCATATTTTAAAGTCAATCCAAAAATCACTAAAAATTTCAAAAGAAAAATCTTAAAAATTCAAAAATACTCTAAAAATTCTAAAAAATATAAAAAATTCTAGAAAATCCTAAAAATTGCAAACTTAACTCCTATAGGTTCTATATTTTATCCTCTTTCTTCTAAAAATAGTTGGGAAAATTTTTTTGCTGATTTCTATTTTTAATTCCCATTTTACCCCCAACCAGTAGCTAACTCCCTGTTTTCCCCTTATGTTGTTATTTTAAAATACCAAAAATATTTTGAAAAATACCCAAAAATCACAAAATAGTGGATAATCATGAAAATACCAAAAAGATTTTATTTCTGAATTTTTGAATATTTTTGTATATTTTTTAAATATTGTATCACCCCTCTCTCTACATTATATATATATTCCCTTATTGAAAAAGAAAATAAAAAAATTTATATATATATACATATTTATTAATGTATAAAAATCTGAGAATTAAATTAAATATATATATATGTATATAAGGTATGTATTATATGCCTTATACATACCCTCTATGGGTATATATCTTTATATATTTATATTCTATAAATTATATATATAATACATAAGTATATATTATTAATAAAAAATAAAAAAATAAAAAAATAAAAAAAAATAAAAACCACAAAAATAGGCTTCACACAAGGACGACTCTGTTGTACATGCACAATAGGCTACTTCATTTTTGCATTGCTCTCTGTGGTTCGACCTCTACATACTTATTCACTGTACATTTTGTGGTAGAGTAATAAATATTAATTCACACTTTTGGGACTTAATTAATTCATTCTTTTATTGTGGGTTAATTGTTGATCAACATGGTATTCTGTGAGCGGTCGCCTCAGCGACACTATATACATATTATTGTGACCCTCGCATGAATTTATCATGTTATCACATATTTGTAGGAGAGGATGCTTGGGGGCCAAGGATACGGATGGCGTCACTGCCAAGGGTGGTGTCACCAAAGGTTGTTGGCATACCGGCCAACAGCTAGTCTGTTGGGAGGTTGGCGACCGTCGATGGAGGAAGAGGGGAAGAAGGAGAGAGCGTTGGAGAATAATCAGGGAAGAAGGAGGGGGAAGAGAGAGAGGAGGGAAACGCAAAGAGAGAGGAATAAATGAAATAAAATTAAAAATTAAACATTAAATTAAATAAATTAATAAATTAATAATTGTATTAATTTTAAAGAATAATTAGAGGGTTAATTAAGTATTTAAATAAGTAAATAATGATTAAATAATTAATTACATAATTAATTAATGAAGTAACTAAACAACTTAATGACTTTTTACATGATAATTAATAATTAAATAATAAATAAGTAAGTAATTTATATAATAAATTAATAACTAAATAACTAAATAATTTTATTTTAATTTAGTTTAATAATAAAATATAAATAAACTATATTAATAAATTATATAAATATAATAAATAACATATATTAAATAATAATGAATTGCGGTACATTTACAATATATATACCAATACGGTCCCGAAACCAACATTTTGCATACAAACTCCGATTTTAGCGAATCAGTATCATTTTGTAGATAATTAAATAATATGAACTTTAAGACTGAATTTTCCCAATTAAGATTATGTATGGCCAAGTTATGAGGCTCAGAAACTTTAGGTAAAGGCTTCGTGGCCTCGGGATTTATTGTCATTTTGACTTAAGTTATATTTTTATATTTTTTTATATATTTTTAAAAGGATTTTAGAAAATAAATTAAATGAAACAGAGTTACGGTTAATTAATAGAAAATATGGGAATGTTTTATATATAGTACATATATACAAAGGGGAACAAACGCCAAAACTCACCCATTTTTATTCTTTTTTTGGATATTTTTAATAAAGAGTATTAAGTATGAAACGGAGTCCAAAACTGAATTTGGTCGATTTGGAGTTTTCTATAAATAGTTATGAACCTCGGAAGTCATTTTTACGGCTTTTTCGGTTTGTTATATTTTATTATTTTTGTGACGAATTATGTTTCTAATATTTTTATAAAATAATATATATTTTTATGATCAGCTTTTGTAAAAGAAATATTTTGATTTGGAATTTCTTGATGATAAATAAAATCGATATATTTAATATGTGGAAATTATGTTTAATGTGTTTTTTGTCTTGATTTTCTGTCATTTTTATAATTTAGGATCCTTGTCTCCCCCTACTTATTTATTTTGTTGACCACGTCAATATTGACCTGGTCTCGGGGTTAGGATCAGTTTGTATATAATTATATCCATCCGTCTTTTTTTCCTTTTTCTCTTTATTCTTTTATTTTGGGTAAAATAAGTGCTAAATATATGATATTAGCAAATGTGGTTAGGATGATAGTTAGTTGGAATTAGTGATTATTTACATGCATTTTATCAAGGATTTTGGATAAAATAAAAGAATAAAGGCGATGAATCATAGATTCATCATTCCCCTATACTTTACCTTTGTTCGTCCCTTAGCAAACACTTATTCTATAAATTAGTGCAAGGAAAAAGAAAAGAAAAGGAAAATAAGAGAACTTAGAACATGCTTGTTTCTTTAAACCGAATCTCATTTAACCCAAAATTTAGAACTTGGATTTAGACCTTTGGATTAATAGTGTGTCAGGATTCTATTAGAATCAAGATTTAAGCCTCGACAGACCTAAAGTTCTACAAATCCTTATCCAGGTTAACCTCAACAATCAGCTCAGACCCACCTATTCATCACGAAAACTTTTCAACTTTGAAAGCAATAACTACTTTGTGTGAAAGGTTTTAGCTCCTCCCGATTTAGAGAAGCGAAGAAACTTCCCATCCCAGTAATACACTCACATCGGGCCTTTATCGAGCTACTCGATCCTCGAGGAGGGGGGTATTTCTTCTAAGGTCAGGCCGTGTTGTGTCCACAATCCAGTGGAGAAAGAAGATAGAAGAATAATAAGAGAACTGGAGTGTGATCAGTGTAATCACATCTCCTGTGAAGCCTGAATAGTTTAGCCAAGTCTCCACTACGATAATGCATGCTTTTTGAAGCTTGGACCATTGTGGTCGAATTTGGTATTTGGTGTATTTGGCTTCTTTTTGGTAGAAATAGTTGTTACACTACATAGATCTTTTATGCCCCGAAGGATATAGCATCTTTTCATTCTGTCCATTTTTGGGGTTTTGGAAAAATTATGCCAGCAGATCCTTCCCTCAGCCAAAGCTTTATTTTAACCCCAATCTCTCCTGTCTTTAGACGTCAGCGCTACTAGACAAGGATGGAAATGCACCACTGAAATGGATTGCCCTTCATAACCCCATTCAAGTTGAGATAAGTGCAGAGTGTGTGAGTTCAAAATTGATTCAAATGGAGAAGATTTAAACGGATGATACTAGGTGTCCTACTTAGGCACTTTCGAGTTGAATTCGGAACATGGTCTCATGGAACCCAATGAATTAAGTCTAAAAACTTCAAGAGTCTCAATTCAATTTCCTAATAAAGTCACTTTTAGAATTAAGTGGATTAAAGCCTAAACCAAGCTCCATATCTAAGACTTAGATCCATTCCGTTCAAGAATCAGACTTGTTCTGAAAAATGCTCATGAATGCAACATTTTTTTGAAGTACATTTTTCAGATTAAGCTTTTTAAGTCGTTTTTAACGATTTTTACAAATTTTATTGAACTTTTAAACTTTTAAATTTTTAGGATCTTTTTGAAAGAGTTAGTGGATTAATTCAACTTACACAAATTTTACAAGAGTTACGTACATTTTACAAAGGCTTTTATACACATTTTGTATATAATTTTTATACATGTTTTTATACAAGATTTTACTAGGATTTTATATGTTTTAAATAATTTAAGATTTTATCCAAGAATTTTACAACATTTTTATATACAATTTTTAAGTCATTTTTAATAAGTCATATTTTTACGATTTTCTTGCTTTTAGAAACCCAAAATATACATACATACTTTTAGAGAGCCATATTATTAAAAATACAAAAAAGTACGAGTTATGTCATCTAAAGTATATATAGCATATATCTACGACATCCCTATAATTAGCATGAACTATGTCCTCACATTTATCAAAGAAGTGGAAAAGGAAGACATAACTCGGGCTAAGTATAGATTGGAAAGAATTCTATACTACAATGAATCAAAGAATAATGAATAAGTAATTGAAGTTGATCATCCCCTCTATACTTAGGATCAAATAATCCTAAGGATAGCAAACTCAAAATCGAAGATGGTCCAGGTCAAGAGAATGTACATAATCAACGGCTCGTCTTGTCCCCCCTATAATTAGGGTAAAATATACCTAAGTATATAGAAGAATATCAATAGGCGAGGGACTAGCGATAGAGTAGAAGATACAAAAATAAAAAAATGATCAAAAGATGACATGAGCGATATTACCCCCCTATACTTAGGGTAAAGCACACCCTAAGTAAAAGCAACAACAGGGGTAATAGAACAGAACAATATGAACAACAACGGTTTCTACATCCCTATACTTAGGATAAATCGCGTCCTAAGTATAGCAAAAATTCTAGATGAATCCCAAGGGTGTAAGACAAACGGAAGGAGGAAAGAATAAAATGAAACATATATACAAAGTAATCTAGAAAATCAGATATAAGATGTAGAGTGTAAGAGTGAAAAGAACATCTCATACAAAATGAATTGGGGCAACCTCAATGGCCAGCGACTCATGATCAAGAAAAGGTTTCAACCGCTAACCATTAACTCGAAAGGTGGAATCTGAAGACAACTCATATATGTCAATGCTACTGTTGTCATACACCTTCATACAAGATATGTGCCTTTCCATTTGCTCTGAAGTTTCCCTAAAAATAGCTTCAGTCTTGCATCAAATAGCCAAACTTCCTAATTATGCTCAAACTGCTTGTGGCTGATGTGAGCATCATGCTACTCTTTCATTCGCTTCTTATAACGAAGGCTACTTGTGAAGGCTTTATCTCTAAATTCCTCCAGGGTTTCCAACTATGTTTGCCTCTGATCTCCTGTATCATCTAGACAAAGGTCACTTCTTTCACTGCCCACAAAGATCGGTACTTGATCACAACATGTAAGTGTCATGGTTTGCCATAAACGAGTCGAAAGGGAGATGTACTCAATGGAGTTTTGAAGGATGTTCTATAGGCTCAAAGAACCGAGTCCAAAAGCTGAGACCAATCCTTTGATCTGGAAGAACAACCTTCTACAAGATTATCTTGATCTCCATATTCGATACCTCGACTAGACCATTCGTCTGAGAATGATACGGAGTAGAAATCCGATGATCTATACCGAACTCATTAGCAAGTGCTCCTATATTGTCATTGATGAAGTGACTACTCCCATCTGATATCAAAACTCAAGGACCCCGAATTGTGTAAGTATATGCTTTCTCAGGAACATACAAACTGTGTTTGCATCAACGGCTCAGGCAGGAATAGCCTCTACCCAACGACGCACATAATCTATATCTAGAAGAATATACTCAAATCCCTGTCTTTTAGGGAACGGACCCATAAATCCGATACCCCATGCATCAAACACTTCACAAAAGTGAATCAACTGCATTGGCAACATGTCTCTATGTCCACAAGTGCCCATTCTCTGACAGTCAGTACATCTCTTTACGGATGCATGGGCATCCGCAACGAGCATAGGCTACCAAAGGCCGAATTGAACCACCTTCTGTGTTGTCCTCTTCTTTGAATGGTATTCTCCAGATTCTATTCTATGGCAATACACGAGGACACTCTAGTATTCCTCATGAGGAATACACCGACGCCAGACGGAATCTGCTCCTTCATGATAAAGGATCAGATCCTCCCAATGGTAAAACTTGTCTTTCGCGAGGAAAGTCTCAAGTCTCTGTCTGGTCCAACCTTGTGGGACTTTCTTAGAAACAAGAAAGTTCACAACGTCGGCATACCATGGAAGCGAGGTGACAACAAGAATCACCTCATCGGGGAAAATCTCGGTAATTGGTGCATCGAACTCAGAAGTCTCGGGTGTTTCTAAACAGGAGAGGTGATCCGCCACCACATTCTCGACTCCAGGCTTATCCTTGATCTCAATATCGAACTCCTAGAGCAAAAGGATCCATCTGGTCAGACGCGACTTTGAATCCTTGTTATCCATTAAGTATTTAATGGTGGTGTGGTCAGTGAAGAAGATCACCTTAGATCATAAGATGTGGAACCTAAACTTGTCTAAGGAAAATACTACGGCTAGCATTTCCTTCTCTGTAATCGTGTAATTTTGCTAAGAAGAATCCAAATTCTTTCTAGCATAGTGTATGGCATATGGAAGGCCATCCCTCCTCTGTCCAACACAGCCCCAACGGCAAAATCAGAGGCGTCCGTCATGATCTCGAATGGAGAGGACCAATCGGGTGGCTGAAGGACATGAGCCTCTACAACCATGCTTTTAAGAGTTTCAAAAGCCGAAAGACACTTATCATCAACAATAAACTTGATGTCTTTCACGAGAAAATAAGATAATGGTCGGGTAATTTTGTTGAAGTCTCGTACAAAACGTTGGTAGAAACGGACATGCCCGAGGAAAGACTGTAACCTGCTTCAGATTGGACGGTGGATTGAGCTTATTTATGATATCCACCTTAGCCGGGTCTACCTCTATACCCCTATTGGAGATGACGTGATCAAGGACCATCCCCTGAGTCATCATAAAATGACTCTTCTCCCAAGAAAGAATGAGATTAACCTCTGTGCACCTATGAAGCACGCAATCTAGGCTAGAATGGCAAGAATAAAAATCATCGCCATAGACCAAAAAATCATCCATGAAGACCTCCAAGAAGTCTCCCACTATGTTCGTAAAAATAGAAAGCATGCATCTTTGGAATGTAGCCAGAGCATTACACAATCCAAATGGCATCTGTTTGAAAGCATACGTTTCGATCGGACAAGTGAAAGTCACATTTTCATGGTCTTCAGGTGCAATGGCCACTTGATTATATCCCGAGTATCCATCAAGGATGCAATAATGGCTCTTCTCGGCCAACTGTTCATTGATATGATCAATGAATGGTAGTGAAAAGTGATACTCTTGGTCGCATGATTCAAATGTCTGTAGTCCACACAAACGTGCCAAGAAGTCGATACCTAGGTAGCGATCTCCTCTCCTTCCTCATTTATCACTGTAGATACCCGTCTTCCTTGTGTACCACATGTGATGGGCTAACCCATTTCAATACAGAGATGGGATAGATAAAATCAACACTCTACCACTTGGATATTTCCTTCAAAACCACTTTTCGAAGATTCGGGTTCAACCTACATTGAAACTCACGAGATGCTTTGGCATCATCCTCGAGAAATATGTGGTGGGAGCACAGAGCTGGACTAATCCCATGGAGATCATCTACTGACCACCCTATCACCTTGCAGTTCTTTTCAAGAATCTCCATTAGACGAGATTCTTGCTCATCGGTCAGATCAGAAGATATGATGACCGGAAACATTTTAGGCTCTCCAGAAAGGAATCGGTATTTAATGCTCTGAGGTAGAGGTTTGAGCTCAGGGGAGAAGGAACAGGAAGAGATGGTCTGACTAGGGCCTAGGTATAGGTTACTAGGTCGGTATGCGTAAGCTCGGCCTGCTCTGACTCAAAAAGATCTGGGGACTACTCTTCTGATGGCTGGACATTATGAACTGGCTCAGTCTCCAGGATGGTTGTAGGATTTGTAAATGAAGTTTGAAGTGATAAGAATTCAGCGAAACACTGCCAATCAGCATCTTCAGAATCTGTGTGATCTAAGGGTAACTAACAACTATGATTATTCACCTTGGACTCGAAGGGATAGAGAATATAAGAATGATATAGAAAGGTACCTGAATCGCCTCTGCAAGCTTCATCTCTAATCGACTCCAAGACTGTGTTCTCCAATCTCCCATCATCTAATATTTGAGACTCAGATTCTCTTGATGGCGTAATGAAAGATTGTGTACTTGGTTCGGCCCAGACGGCCTCATTATCTATCTATATGAAATCACAGTCTTGATGACTATCGGGTTTGTGATCAGATGCTCACTCTGATTCAACTGATCTAGATTTGAGGTCTTGGATCATCTCTATATGTATACTCTTGCCCTGGATGTGAAAGTACACCTTCCACGTACCATAGTCAGAAACGGCCTTAGTTGTCGCCAGAAAAGGTCGTCCTAATATCATAGGGGTATTAGTCACACATTCATGGACCACCATGTCCAACATGACGAAGTCTACGGGGAATTGCAAACCTTGAATGGTGATGATAACGTCCTCATTTAATCCCTTAGGCCTCTTGACTGATCTATCAACAATCTGTAAGGACTGTTTGACATGGTCGAAGAGGTCCGAACTCGAACTTGTCGAGTAAGGAAGAAGGAGGAAGATTAATCGAAGATCCGCTATCTAATAGAGTATAATCAAAAGTCTGATCAAGGATCTCACATCTGACATATTGTGCTCTCGTGTTTGATCTCTTGGCTGGGAGACGGTTCTCTTTTGCATGGCATGTTTCCTTGGTCAACACATGGATCTCTGAACAAAGGTTGCATTTCCTCTTCTTTTTGCATACCGTGGTTCACTCTTTTAAACCTTTCTATAGAAGAGGGATGTATGCCAAGGCTTCCAAAAGAGTGATGTGGATCGTAAACTTGTCGATCATCTCTTTTGTCAGATCATTCTTCTGGGTCTTTTTTAGAATTTTCTTCTATCTCCTTTTCTCAAGCAGAGTGCTTTGGGAAAAGGAATCTGTGCATCCTCCTTGTTACTATGTACAATAGGAGGATCAGATGAAGAATAGAATATTTTTTTGCAAAATGGGGACTTGCTTTTTGTGAACCATCAAAGAAAGATTGATATTGATCAATTATCTTTTTATTTTTTTTCTAATTCTTCTATTTTGTACATTTTTTTGTGATTTTCTATCATCATCACTATACAAAAAGAAGAGTAAAGCAGTCCTATCGGCATTCGGCTTTAGATGTTGTTCTTTATACTTGGTGGCTTCAGCACCACCATCGACATCATCAAAGGGAGAGGCAGCAGCACCACCATCAACATCCTCAACATGCTCGCTTGTATCATCAGGCGTATCCCCATCAAGCATAGTTGAGTCTCCGCCTACTGGCATTGACAAAATAAAAATATTTCATTCTTTTTACACACTTGTATACAGTCTTAGAAATAATATAAAAATAAAATAAAAATCATAAAAACAAATTAAAAATAAAAATAAAATCAACAAATCCCATGTATAAAAGACACATGTATATAATACAACATCTATTTAATTTACACCTTTAAATAATTTATAAAAATCAAATAAAAATCATTTGGTATTTCTAAAATTATTTTGTAAATTAATAAAATATAAAATAAAAAGAATTTTTGTAAAAATAATAAAATAAAAATTTGTGTACATAATACATTGGTATATTATACATGTATATAATATTATATACTGTATAAACATTATTTTATTTTTCATAAAAATAATTAAAAATAACTGAAAAATAGTTTACAAAATAATAAACAATTCTTATTTTATTTATTTTTTATTTTAAAACCACTCATTATTCTATTTGTAATTATGTTTATTTATCTCCATGTTTTGTCTTCTTACTTATTTTGTCTGCTTCCTCGCCCGCTTTTGATTGGTCCACCTCAGCTTCGTTGACCGAGGTCAACTGGTCCCCCCCATCACCATTTCTCGTCGGATCAGGTTTGCTTTATTTTTACCGATTTTTCCCAACCCGATCCGATAGAGTCATTCTTCAATCAACAGCTCCGATTAGAGGATGTGGATCCCAGATCCATGCCCGATGCCAATCACAGGGATCCACATCACGTTTTCGCTAGAATCTTTTGTACACTCTCGCACCTGCGCCGCGTATAAAACCTCCTGGAAAGCTTCTTTTGAGTGATCTTTGGCTGCCCCTCCTTCTTTGATGGACTCCGACACATTCCCCTTCGTGAGTAACGATGCGTGAGGGTGTCGTGAAAAGAGGATTTGGAGTCGAGTGCCCTTAGGTCCGGCGACACTTTTGTCCTTCTCCGCCATAAGGAGCCTTAGCCTCTAGCCCCGTCAAGACATCAAGGCCATGACCCTCGGGGGTCCCTGACCTTCAGCCCAGATAAGTACATCCACCAGGTAACTCGGATACTTAGGTTATTTTTGCATTTCACTTGCTTTTTAGGTAAGTAACAGAGCCACCACTTCTAGCTTCGGTCACTTCGGCCGGAGCTCCTTTCTGCTATTGTGAACCTCCACCCACCTTCACTAGACTTCCCTCCACCTTCTTCGCCCATCCACTCACCTCGCTTTGCCCTAGAATGAGTCACCGGACCTCTTTTCCTTCGCATCATCAGAGGTCCACACTCCGACCCACCCACTCCCCATTTCCTAGTTTAATAGGTCGAGGCATTTTGCCCTCGACCCCTTGTTAAGAAGACCTCATCTGGAGGTCAAACAAAGGAGGCACCGTAGCCCAGGTCGCTCCAGCTTTCCATGACTCTCCAGCACCTTCTCCACGGTCTAGGACCCTTCTGAGCATCTCCGCCATTGTGGACCGCCAACATCTACCTTTTGCCCATTAGAGCAGCATCGGGGAACGTCGGACCAGTGTCATTTGCTAAATAAAACTCATCGGAGATGAGTTCTTCATCAGTTCGTCCAAATGTCATCCCAGCCATTGGATCCAGTCGCTTCCCAGGTCTAATCTCTATTGTTCACTATCTAGGCGTCCAGATCGTTGGATCTATCTGAAGGTCGCGCCAGAACCGTCCATCGTCGAACGGGTATCCCCAGATCCTAACCATGCATCATAACTGGAGCGCCCCCAACCGTTGATTAGCGGGCGATGAAGGGGTAATTTGCACCTTTAGCCCTAACTTTCTGAGCTTTATGTTTTAGTCTAATAAATGTATGTAGCAACGCAAATAGTTTTAGATAATTTGTAGTAGGACCCTCGTATTTCACTTTACTTGCATATTAGTCTAGTTAAGCTGATATCACATGTTGTCTCACGTGTGATTTGGTGTATTTGCATGATTGACCTCACACTTTAAACTAGTTATTGAAATAGGAATAGTTGGAGATATTTGCACCCCTGCCCCTGTGAGCATTGAACACGTGTGATGCACTCCTTTTGTGGATTAATTGCATACATAGCCCTTGTTTTTTTATCAGATTTTATTGTTTGGCCCATAGAACTTGTTTTCTTCACATAAAGGTCCCTGTTAATTGTTTTAACTATTTGTCTTTTATTTTGCATAATAAATATCAACTTAATTCCTTAAATTACCTAAAAATTACTGTTAGTTCTTGCTAGTGCGTAATATTTGTGGTAATATTTGTGGGTTAATTTGCCTGTGTTTTATATTATTAAAAAATTCGAAAACCACCAAAAAAAGCCATGTCTGCCTTATAAAAATCATAAAAATTTGAAAAATGTATTAAACATCCCACAAAAATTCATGTATTTATCTTTTATTGTGTTTTAGCTCAAGTAGTAATTTTGTTTGAAAAATCTTTATAAAACCCTAAAAATCACAAAATAATCAAAAACTTATAAAAATCATATAAAATCTAACAAAAAACCCAAAAAATATATTTTAAATCTTGTTTTTAGCTTTTTATATCTACTTTATCCTAACATTGTCATCCAGGACTCTTAGGTATTTAAATATTTTTAATTTGCAAATTGGTCCTGGTTGTGCACTATTTTGCATTTTTGACACTGTTTGATTTTTATAAATTTACAAAACATTTAAAATTCTCTAAAAATTACCAAAACACTTCAAAAATATTTTTATTTTAATTTTCTGAGTATTTTTTTATCATTTTGAAAATACAAAAAGAGTGTTATGTGTGCCTTGTGTGTTTTGTGATTGTTTTGTTCTATTGAAAATTAGAATTTTGAAAAATTAAAACCAATAAAAAATATTTTATTTTCGAAATTTGACTACTTAGTTTTTAAATCATACTCCTTGTGTTCGACCTAGGTAGTTATACTAGGTAAATACAAATAGTAGACTGCTTACATTTCATTGTTTTATTTTCTTGAGTGGTTTTATTTTCTCATGACTAAATCAGTTGATTAGGGACAATGATAGATTTTATATTTTCCACCTTAGTCGATCTCGATTTCTGTAACATCAGCCGTCATCTAGATACTCGATCCTCAAGGAGGGGGTATTTCCTTCTAAGGTCAGTTCGTGTTTTGTCCACAATCGAATAGAGAGAAGTGAAAGAATGGGAAGAGAATTGGAGTGTGACCACAGTGTAGTCACATCTCCTGTGAAGCTTGGACAGTTTAGCCAAGTCTTCACTAAGATATGCAGGCTATCTGAAGCTTGGACCATTGTGGTCATGTATATATTTGATATTTGGCTTCTTTTTGGTAGAAAATGATTGTTGCACTACATTGATCTTGTGTGCCCTGACGGATATATCATCTTTTCTTCCGTCAATATTTTGGGTTCTTGGAAAAATTGTGTCAGCAGATCCTTCCTTCACCTGAAGCTTTATTTCAACCCCACTCTCCTGTCTTTAGACATCTGTGCCACTATACAAGGATGAAAATGCACCTTCAAAATGAATTGTCCTTCGCAACCCCATGCAAGTTGAGCTATGTGTAGAGTGCATGAGTTCGAAATTGTTTCAAATGATGAAGAGTGAAACAGATGACTCAAGGTGTCCTACTTAGGAAAGTTCAAGTTGAATTCAAAACACGATCTGATGGAACCCAAAGAATTAAGTAAAAAGACCTGAAGAATTTTAATTCCAATTCCTAATAAAGTTCCTTTAGAATTAAGTGGATTAAGGCCTAAACCAAGCTCCATCCTTCAGACTTAGATCCATTCGGTTAAAGAATCAAACTTGTTCTGAAAAATACGAATGCAACATTTTTTATGAAGTAAATTTTTTGGATTAACGTTTTTATGTAATTTTTAAAGAGTTTTGCAAATTTTTACTAAATATTAAAACTTTTATTTTTTGTTGGTAATTTTTGAAAGAGTTAGTTGATTACATCGATTACACGAATTTACAAGAATCATGTACGTTTTTACGAAGATTTTATATACAATTTATATTTAACGATCATACAGATTTTATACTAAATTTTACAAAATAATTTTTTTTACAAATTTTATTTAATTAAGAATTTTATAAAAGTATTTTACAACATATTTTATAGACAACTTTTTAAAAAATATATAACTCATATTTATAGTTTTCTATCAAATTTTAAAAACCCAAAATATATACCTACACTTTTATGATCATATTATTAAAAATACACTAAAGTACGAGTTATGGCTTCTAAGGTATATATAGAATATTTATACAACACTCCCTATGCGTAGCGTGAACTATGTCCTCATAATGACCAAATAAGTGATAACGGAAGACATAACTTGAGCTAAATATAGATTGGTGAAAAGAATACTATACTATAACGACTCAAAAGAATAACAAATATATGAATAGAAGTCAATCATCCCCTCTATACTAAGGATCAACTAATCCTATGGATAACAGACTTAAAAATAACGATGATCGAGGTCAAGAGAATGTACACAATCAACAACTCAGTTTGTCCTCCTATACTTAGGGTAAAATATCAAAAAAATTATAAAACCTTGTTTAAAAATTTCAATATATATTACTATATATTACAACTCTAGACCAAAATTCACAAAAAAAATATAAATGTAAAACCTTAAAAATTGAAAACCCTCCTAACCATATAAAAATAACAAACAATTTATAAAAATCCATAAAAATACTTTTCCATTATATAAATTTCTTTATATAATATAGAAATTATTAAAAATAGTTTTGAGCATTTTTGGAATATTTATTTTTTTTAAGTCCAAAACAATATAATCTATTATTATAGGTCACCATTTTAACATTTTAAATCAACTAAAAATACCTAAAAATTAGGAAAAAAAACTATAATAAGAAATTATTTTTGTAATAGAGAAAATAGTATAAGAAAATATTAAAGCATGAAAACATTTTATTTTATAATTTTGAGTATATATAGCTATATTTATAAATATAAAACCCTATATAAAATATATACTTAATATTACTTATATAGAATCATAAATAAATAATAATAATTATTAACTACAAATATTTACAAATATATTTAAAACCATTAAAAAATAAAAATGAATGTACTTATTTATATTTCCTAAATTTTTATATAGTTGTTATATATATTATTTGTATTATACACGATAATATATAAATATATATATACACTTATTTTTATCTTTAAAAAAGAAATTAAAAAAATAAAAATATAAAAATAAAACAAAAATAATAAATTATATAAAATTAGAAATCCATAAAAATTAAATATAACCAAAAACCTAGAAAAAAATAAAAAGCAAAAAAGTACTACAACTTTTCTTGTTTATTTGTATTAATAGGCAATAAATCACCTATCCACTTATTTGCTCTCGGTAGTTCTACCCATGTACTTGCTTGTTATACATATTTATTTGTAGGGTATAATAAATTTCACCTCACACAATTTCCATTGATTTATAATGGATTGTGGTTTGATTGTTGATATATTTGGTTGTGTGAGAATCGAGAGCCGAGATGCATCAATATAGCTATTGTCGGATCCGACTTGTCAGACACCGCATGCCCTCCAAGGCCGGACACTATGTACCTCATACTTATGAATTATCACTATGTCATTAGAGACGATCGATATATGATTCATATTTTCAGCGGATACCTTGGGTTTAGTAATATCACATTTCTATCATGTAGTGGAATGACATTCACAAGATTGAAAATCTTAGAATAGATAAAAGGAAGATGGACTCACGGGCAACAATGAGAGACCAACAAGTTGAAGTTCGCTCACACTAAATATGATTAAGTTTTAATTCATTTATACAAACGAACTGAACATAAAGTTTGCCCAAGTATTGTTCGGTTAAAGCATAAATAACTTTTGATATATTAGCGGTAAATACCTGTTAACCATCAAAGAATTTTTTACATAGAGTTTTTTATAGGATTAATGTAGGTCTAGATTACATGAGCGACAACACCTACATTAATCCTACATTTTCATATGAAAATTTATGTAAATTTAGCACAATCATGATCTCAGTAGAAATTTGAATTATTAACATTCAAATCTTTGATTTGTAATCACTAATGCAATATTGGTAGATCAATGCATTTCATGATTCCTTCATTGATTATCTCATTGATTGATGAGATTCTCCTAAATAGCATAGAGAAGCAAGTCCATCTTTCTACTTTCAGATGCAACTTGTCTTATACAAAAATAACAATTAATTAGTGGGTTACAAAATATTACTAAATAAAAATAATATAAAATATTGATATCTTGTTTGAGAATGTGTATGTCACGAACATTATATTGTATTCTATACTAACTTCACGTTCTTGAATCTATGCATCATTAATGGATTGATCTCCAAAATTGTAAAAAAATCATTTAGTAAATAATTAAACTATTATCATAATGATCAATATTAATCTAAGATGAGAAATATTGATCTATAAATCATGATAACTTAGTATAAAAGCTTATCCATCTTGATAATTTATAGAAGATTCGAATTGTAACATAATATTTTAGTAAAACCATGTCACCACAAGATTCAATTGCAACTTCCAGACCATACAATTGCACATTTTTGTTGTGGCAGTAATGCCCAGCGAATCCGAAGCTAAAATATCAATTATTTTGTGACAAATAAAAATATATTGCAAAAAAAAATTATGTAATTAAAATTTTCTGTTACAACAATTTGTTGCTGCTAAATTGACTTATTATAGCGGAACTTAATTACATAGGTTCTCTAAAGTTTGACTTGTTTATATCCCTAGAGTTATATCACGCTTTCGAGCTCTTAGGTTTGAGCCAGCCTCTACAAGGTCAAATGACTGAATTTTAGACAAGCCAAATTCATGACCCAACCCGACACATCATATCAGTACATTCTACTTCTCATCTGTAAAGATTCATTGTTCGACTTCCTAAGCACAACTTAAACACTACTAAAGTAATTTATTGTAGACAAATCTCATCTCTTAAATATGTTATATCTCACAACAATCACACACAATGATAGAGACATATCTAAGTCGGGAGTAACTGTCTCATTATGTTCCTAAACCCCAAATCATAAATTCTAAATCCTTGAACCTTAAATACAAACTGTCTCCTTTTGTCTCTGCCTCTAATTATATAATTGTTTGTAATATATATCGTCTTTTCATACCAGGAAAATATATGGTTTTTCTTACTAGGACAAAATTGTTATAAATGTCTTTGACTAACATTTAATTAACTAGACATTACAATATGCAATGCCCTAAAAGGCGTTGCGTAGAATCCGCTTTCTTCGTTCGTCTATAAATACTCTCTTTTATACATATATACATTCATACACATACCTGAAATAGCCAAGGTACTACCATGAGGTGTTCTTGAGGTCTCACAAGGCGGACCACAAGGTGATCGCTCACGGAAGCCGATGAATAATCTCAACAATCAACCCCCAATTAATAATAAAACAATGCAAGGTAATTTAAAGTGGAGTCAAAATGATGTGTGAGTGCGTATGTGCATATGTATACGTACATACATACATAAGGCTATTTTAATACGATACATCCATCCTGAGTTCAGGAAAGTCGCCCCTTTTGTGAAAACACTAGCATTTTAGAAGAATAAGCATATAGTTCGAATTGTAACAACACGTTAAATACAAAACTCCACATTGTATTTTTTTACTAAATGCATCATCAAAACTGCACATTATAATGCAAATTTTATACTTATTCTTCTAAGTGACAATTTTATTAACAAAAAAGGGGTGACCTTCCTGAACAAAACTAGCTACCACATTGACAAAAAAGCAAATATCAAAATCAGCTAGTCTCACTGTAGGTTGTTGTCTTGCAACCCTACAGATTACATCAACAACTTCGATATGATTGTATCAATAGATTCAATGTCTAATGGAAACTCCACATTGTATAAAAACATACGTGCCGATGTTTTGCATCACACCATCAATAACTTCAAAAAATTGAAAGTGTGTTTTCTGGTTATGACCACAAGCATCATTACAAACAACAAAGATAAAAAATATCAAAAAAAGAAAAAGAAAAAGAAAAGCTAAGAATACGAGTCAATTATTGGAAAATCTCGTTTCTATTTAATGACGAATAAACCAAATAAAAAAAGTCTAATGACCAAACCAAAATAACATTACAAGGAAAAAATCTAATGATAAATAAAACCTAATGACCAAACCAAAATAACCATACAAGAAAAAAATCTAATGATAAATAAAACCTAATGACCAAACCAAAATAACCATACAAGAGAAAAATCTAATGATGAATATAACCTTTGTGAACACAACATCATTAGGGTACAACAAACTAATATACAATAAAAGGTATACATTACGAGTCAATAAAAGATGACTAAAAATAGAATCATCTCCGGTAAAACATATCAGAATTCATATAACACCATATTTGACCCACGATTGGACTCTATATCCCTATAACAAGGAAACATAAATAGTCATTTTACCACACATCTAATATGCGGATAAAAAGGGTGATACCATCACCTTTTAGATTGGCATGATCTCTATGAATAACACCGTGGGAAATGAAGAAGCAGAGACAATGGTAGGGATGACAATGGTAGGGATGGGAGGCAGAGTTGGGACAGATCTTCTGCTGAGGTGTTATAATTGTAATTTTTTTTAGATTTCGATTTCCTAAATTCAACCTTATGGATTATATCTTTGACTAATGTTTCACATATCCTCTAAATTTTGCTCAAATCCTAGGGCATTGATTATTTAAATACTTCATTTACCTTGAACTCCTCACCCCCCCATAGTGTAATGGTTGCCTACCACTCTACAGGATACCAATCAGGAGGTGGATTTGCCCTCACTTCCTCCACGTTGTCGAACCGATCAAAATGCTACATATGTGACGAACTGGTAAATATATAGCAAGATGGAAGGTGCTTTACATGTAAGTAAATATTCCTACTCTGCGACCCTTGGAATGAATGGACCGGTGTACTTTAGCTGCACGCTGTAGAGTCCCCTCCTTGATTACGGGATCGTCACGCCAATAAAAAACTTGTTGAAGAGAGATAAATTCAATTCGAAATCCTATTTTTAATTGAATTCTTGTATATAAATGATGAAACCATGATTCATCGCCTTTATTATTTCATTTTAGCTAAAATCCTTAGTAAAATGCATGTAAATATCCACTAATTTCCACTAATTATCATTTTAATCACAAATATTAATATTATATAGTTAACACTCATTTTATCCAAAATAAAATGATAAAGATAAAAAGAAAATTAAAAGAAAATAAGGCTATAAATATGAAATATATACAGACTGATCCTAACCCCGAGACCAGGTCAATATTGCCTGGTCGATAAAATAAATAAGTAGGGGGAGATAAGGATCCTAACCTAAAATAATATATGGAAATCAAGACCAAAAATATAATTAAACGCATTTTCACATTGTAAATATTTTACCTATTTTATTTATCACTTATATCATCTCAAATCAAAATATTTCTTGTACAAAATTGATCACAAAAATATATATTATTTTATAAAAATATCAGAAAAATAATTCATCACAAAAATAAAATATTATAATGAACCGAAAAGACCGCAAAAGCTGACTCTTGGGGTTCATAACTATTTATCGAAAATCAAACGGACCAAACTCACTTTTAAACTTTGTTTTATAATCAATACTATTTATTAAAAATATCAAAAAATATTAGAATAAAATCGGTGAGTTTTGGCCTTTGGGACCCATTATATATATGTACTATATGTAGAAACTTTCCGAATTTAAATTAATTAACTGTAAATTCGATTAACTTAATTTTTTATCTAAAAAATCTTCTATATATATACAAAAATATTACTAAGTCAAAATACCAATAAAACCAGAAGCCACAAAGCCGCTACCAAAATTTTCCAGACCTCATAACTCGGTCATACGAACTCCGAATTGGTCAAACTCAGTTTTAAAATTTATATTATTTAATTATCTAGAAAATGATACTGATTTCGCTAAAATCAGAATTAATATGAAAAATGTGGATTTTGGGTATGTATTAGTATATTGTACAATGTACTGTAACTTATACTATTATTTAACATATCAATACTTTATTCTTAAATTAAAATAAATAACATTTCATTAAGTTATTTATTTAAATATTTATTTATTTCATTATTTATTTATTAATTATCAGTTAGTTACTTATTAATTATTTAATTACATTCTTAATTATTTAATAAATTACTCCTTTAATTAATAACGTAATTACATAAGTTAATCATATCTCAATTAATTAATTTACCTTAATTATTAATATAACCTATTATAAAAATAGTAATCAATTAATTAATTTAATTATTTATCTTTCTCCTTTCTCTCTTACTTTACCAATTACCTTTCTCCCCCTTCATTCTTCTCCTTCCCCGCAAGCTTTCTCCCTACGCACGCCTCATCGCCGTCAACCACCAACCGTCCAACGGTCGACCAACGGTCAGTCCTTCCTCCAAAAGCCACCGGTGACGCCATCGTCACCGGTGACCATATCCTCCGACGCCTATAAATAGGACTTCCCTCCCTTAATCCGATTATCCGCCATTTTTCCACCTCCGAGCTCCGAGAGATTCAGACGAGTGGGTGACAGCCGCCCTTGAGCATCGTTGAGTGAGGTGCGGCGAGATCAACTCCGCCGGTGTCGTACCTCTGCTCCGTCGTACGTGGCCCAGCCTCAACGAGCATCGCCGTCGCATCTCGAGGTGAGGAACATGAGCATCTGCTCCATTTAACAGGCGATGTCATTTAGCTCCATTCCAGGTTAGCCTCCTTCGCCTTTTCTCCTCTTTCTCCATTGATTTTCATCTCTTCTCCCTCTGATTCTCTTCTATGTTTCTCCTCTCCTCCGTGTCTCTTCTCTTCTCATCCCTTCTATTCTTCTCTCATTCCTTCAATTCATCTTTATTTTGATACCAAAATCCATTCTTATCATCAATTTGACCATCTCCCCTTCATAGCCTCTCCATTTCCAATTTTATCTCACAAATCTATCCTCTCGGATCACGCATGGTGATCGGAGATCGAGGTTACACATCCATCTCTATCGGAACCACCCGCTCACCATTTCAATTTTGTTGATGATTGAGCCATCGAGCTCGAATCAAGGAATCCTTTGCACGTCATCATCGCTAGCTGTAGATCGAAGGTCGAGAGCACCTGAGGCATTACATCGAATCGAGCATTTGATAGTCAACCGAACATATCTTCTCGAGAGCCAAATCATCGCATCACCTGGAGCGTTGAAGCTTCCATCCCGAGTTGCACTACTGCAATAGTTTGGAGTATGAGTTGCATGCACTAAGGGGAATCAAGCAAGAACTTTCTAAAGATCGAGACTCTTTCGTGTCGCCATGTCATTCAGAGTGCATTTAGAGAAGAATAGAAGCATCCTCGCAGCAGGTCCTACATCTGCAGAACATCATCGTCATCACTGCAGGCAATCATATACGAAATGAAGCTGCTCGATCATCAACAATTAAAAAGCTCAATCTCCATCGAGACACTTCATCGAACAACTGTCGTGATTGCGCTGACTGCGAGGAGAAATTGGAGAAGAACAACCCCGTGCTTTCATATTGAAGCAGAGTCATACGATCATCCGAAATCGTATGACCAATGCCTCGACACATGTCAACCCCGCCGCCCCACCGCTGAAGCGCAATCACACGCTAAGCAAGTGCTTTCGATATTTTTGGCATTTTATGAGAACTCTCCCGAACATTTACTAATTTACGTATAGGTTCCTGCAGAGTTCAAGCACGTGAAGCATCACATGATTATATTGGTACTTTTATACAAACGCCCATCAAACTTCTGTTACTTGCGAACAGGACCTCAGGTAGGCTGCTCAGGTGGCCGATCACGTGCTTTCTGAGGATTTTGTGCGGGCGTCCTTCAACTTTTGCACCGGAGCCTTAATTTCCTCTTATATTATGCATGCGCCTAATATTTTTCCTATTATTACATGTATATCCCTGTAACTATATACAACACACATACATACTCCATACATATTAAAAAATACTGCTAATCTAAAATACAATAAAAATGCATAAATAACCTATACTATACTATATACAGTATAAAATCATATTTTGCAAAATAAGAATACTTTCTATTTTTAATAATTCATTTAAAAATTCAAAAAAATAACAAACTTTAAAAATTCATAACTAATTCAAGAAAAATCATATAAATACATATAGCATATCATTATAAAGGTAATTTCACGCCAATTCTTATAAAAATAACATAAAAATAATTTCTTCTAGTTTCCAATTTCGAAATCAAAAATAAAAATCTATTTTCTATAAAAATGTAATTTTCAACATAAAAAAGATTCCAAAACTCATAAAAACCCATAAAACCTTATAAAACTCCATAAAGATAGAAAAATAAATTAAAACATAAAAATAATAAAAAAATTAAATAAAAAAGTTACAAAATATTTTCTAAAATAAAAAAACCACAATATACTTAAAATTACAAAACAATATAAAATTCGTCAAAATTAAATAAAAATCCAAAAAAATCCTTAAAAAAATAAAAATTAGAAAACCCTTTTACCTTAGATTTTATTTAGTTTAACCCTGGTTTTCCAACAGTTTGCCTCCCTAAGTTCAACACTCTCGTGCTTTAACTATACATTAAAGTTTAGGAGTATAAATAAAATAAAATATAAAGATTTATTAAAAATTAATATTTTCTGCAAAATTTCGATCGGTAACCACAACGATGGTTGTTTATCTTTTTAGACAACACGATCGATCGTGTTTTTCAATAAACATGCCTTCTTGTCTAAGATAAGGGCATCTTACTACTGCCAAGACCTTCATAAAATCCGTCGTCATAATCGGGATATGCATCCTCGCTGGAATCCTCAATATGCTAGAAAAGGGTCTGCCATACTCTCCAAACACTTGTCCTCCTAGCGTTACCTCAAACCGTAGTGTTTCACCAAATTTTAGCCTTGTCAACTGTCAACATTGTGTCGTACACCTCTTCTTGCACTGAGAAGCTGGTATAACAATAAAGGGCTTTTTTTGATAATTTCTAGCATATTTATTGAGGAATATATAGCACATTTGGTAGTTTTTCAAACATCATTGTGTTTTTACATAAGAGGGAAACTGCATAGAGAGCTCCCATCCCTTTCTACCTCATCCTGGATATCGTTCATAGGGGAATGTAGTCATCATCTAGAGGAATAATGTCCTCGTGCTCGTCAACCAATCGATTGTCATCGGGTCAATTCCGTCTTGAGAAATGTGTCTGAACCATAGGCATTTATACAAGATGCATTGTATGATTATAGTCACAGATTTACATCTAAAGAAATTTCATTAAGAAACACTAGTGCACACAATCAATGATATAAAAGAAAATTACAAAAAAATAATAACAAATGTTTTCACCAAATTATAGATCTTGACATGTTCTTGATAGGCCTCTTCATCTTTGCCATATTCACTTTCAATTAACTTGTCCGCACCCTCAAGAAGTCATCTTAATAGAAATTATCTAGCCCAAATTTGCATTGTTTGTGACATAGAAGACCTGATTTACCTAACAAGCTAGCAAAATAGTTCAATTTTACCAATAATGGTCCTACTCTTATTTGAGACTAATGTATCCATGCCTTGGATCTAATTTGAATCCTAGATCTTTAAATACATCTAACCATTGGCACTTGAATAATACCACGCATCGATCATGTTGAAGCTCATCTCAACGATATGGCCATAATAGCCATCACAGTCACATGCTATATTACATTTGACAAGCACTCCCCACAAAGCATTTAACTTCTTACTGTTCTTATCCAAGTATGGCTTGAATATGTCTCCATTTATCATGTACCCATTATGTAAATAGACATAGCTTAAGGGTCTTTTCATTAATATTATAAAATATGCATTCCAACAAGTATCATTTTCCAATTTGAAATGATCAACCCTTCTTGCAAATCATTCAATGAAAACGATCTTGTTTGCTACCATCACACTATTGAGTGGCTAATTACGTTCTTATAAAATGAATCGATGTTATGCAACTATTTCAACGAGACCTGACCATAGAATTGTGGAACTTGAAGACTGTTAAGTCTTAAGCCCGTTTTCCAGTAAGGTTCCACCAAACTAATAATCCAAAGGTCTGACTGAGCTCCGCAATCCAATTTAATGAAGATAAGTTTGATAATCAACTTGACTCTTTTCTTTTTCTTTTTTTTCTTTGTGTTTTCACTTCTTTTTCAAATAAGTGTTTGCTAAGTGACTAGCAATGGTAAAGTATATGGGGATGATGAATCTCTAATTCTCATTCTTTATTCTTTTATTTTAGCTTCATCTTTTAGAAAAAGCATCTATAAATATGAGTAAATATAATAAATTATCATTGTGCATGTCACTGTCATAATTAACACATGTTTTCCAAAATAAAAGAATAAAGAGAAAAGAAAAAGAAATAAGGATGTAATTATGTAATAAGTATAGATTGACTGAACCCCGAGAGAGGATCAATAATTGGCTTGATAGACAAGGAATAAAGTAGGGGGAGATATGGTCCTTGTATAGATACTTGACACCTATACATGTAAATTACACTTTGTGCATATTGTATTTTTAAACGCTTATACATATTCCTAAAAATAAAATAAAAATAAAATAAAAAGTAGAAAACATAAAATAAAATAAAAACCCATTGTACAAAAGCCATACTTTTGTATATTGAATACACTACCTATTTATTTAATTTGTAAAAATCAACTAAAAATCATTTTATATTACTTAAATTATTTTGCACATAAATAAAATATAATATAAAGGAAATTAAAAATTAAAGAATAAAACATACATGTATACTAAACCAATACATAATACACCATAATGTATACACTATGTATATGTTTTATAAAAATAATTAAAAATCATAGAAAAAGAACTTGAAAATAATAACAAAAAATCATTTTTACCATTTTTATTTTAAATTCATTTATTATTTAAATTTATTTATTCTTTGATATACCAGCCTCGAATTTTCTGATTGGCTGAACCAGGTCCGTTGAAATGGGTTAACCCTTCCTCCAACAAACCCTACCCGACTACCCTTCTTATCGGACCAATTTCTCAACATTTTCTCGGTTGGGTCCATCCTCCATTTTCCTCGCTTTCTGTGCCCGATTCCTCTCCTAGGATATATGATCCTCGGGTATCCCTAGGCGAGGTCAGTGATGACCAGCATTTTCGCATAGATCATGTCACTCCACAAGGCGGACCAACAGTCCTCGAAGCGACCCCAAACAAAAACCCTAATTGATCAGCAGTTAACTCACAACAAAAATAAAGCAATGAATAGCAAAAATGTGGAGTAAATTTTATTATCTCTACCATAAAGTGCATAGCGAGCAAACATGTAGAGGTCGAACTGCAGAGAGCAAAACAAGTAGCCTATGGTTATTTATTTACAACCATGTGATTCATCGTGCATATACATCTATCAATTTGTAGGTTTTTGGATTTTATAAATTATTTTATTTTATTTTATATTATATTTTTTAATTTTTTTATATTTTCCAAGTTTTATATTTCTTTTTCATTTAAATATATAAGATATATACATATGTGTATACATATAATATAAGGTATAACTAGATACTATATATATATAATGGAAAAAAGCTAAAATATAGTAAATACAATATTTTTAGGCTTTTTATATTTTTCTAAATTTTGTTGTTATTTTTTGAGAATTTTTGCTAATTTTTACGTATTTTTAAAGTAAAAATACCCCAAATAAGGGATTAATTACTAATCTGATATTGATTTGAATGTTAAAAATATCAAATAAGTTTCAAAATTATCCAAATAAATTTTATTACGTAAATATTTATATAAAGAAAATTATAAATTAGAAAAGCTTATTTTTAGATTTCTAAAGAATTTTTTAGATTTTTATAAAAGATTTTGGGGTTTTACGATTTTAAGGTTTTTATTTTTCCATTTTTAGTGATTTTTGGTCTGTAATAAAAATATGATAAAATATACATCATTCAATTTTTAAGAATTTTTAGACGTTTTTTTACATTTTTTATATATTATTAATATAGACAAGGAATAAAAAGCCTCCATTTCATTTTAATAAATGATTAATATACCCAACCAAAAATGCAAAGTGAACATGTGGAGTGAAAGCACATTGCACGAGGCATTTAATCCTATTTTTTATATTTTTCAGAGCGCATTAGCTATACTTAATAAATAGATGAAAAGCAATAAAAATATATGTTATGGTAGGGGCATTTTTGCAATAAAAATAATTCTAGAGACACATATGCAAATTACCCAAAAATATACAACGTATTTAAACAATTCTTGAACTTTTTTTGTAATTACAAAACTACCAGAGATATACATGCAATTTGCCCAGCTCACATGGGACGACACGTGAGAGGAGCTGGACTGGACCAAAATACAAATACTAAAATTACAGGAGCCTGGTCGCAAAAAGTCCATTTATTTTTAAATGCTTCATTTTTTACAGGACAAAATAATAAATGCAAAAAGTTCGGGGCCAAATATGAAATTTACCCCATAAGGCATGTGATCGACGGTTTAACACCCTTAACTTGGACATGTGTCACGCGATGGATAGCGGATACCGGTTCATAGATCAGCAGATGAGATTAGATCGTGTGGCATAATTTGACAGTCAAGACGTGGCGTAATCCGATGGTATCTGCCGCATCTGGAGGTCCCTCATCAATCAGATGGTGGAGACGGCGATTGGAAGAACAACGAAGGAACTCTCTGCTGGCGAGTTTCTTCCGACGAGATTTCCCTCCCCCATCGGTCTTTGCTACTCCAAAAGGTGTCCAAACGCTCCTAGCGAGGTCTTCTTATGGCTGGATTCATCAGAATGGGCGGAGGGACACCAAAGAACCACCACAAGGTCAGAGAAGGGCTGGTGCTCTAGGTGCCTTCAACGAACATAGATATCACCTCTAGGCGCATATTTCCACTTCGAACCTACACAGGACAACAAAGGGATCGAGGGAAAGATGCCTCGACCAGTTAAGCAGTAAAAAGGTGGCATATGGGAGTCGGGTGGAGAGGTCCGATGGCAGGGTGGAGGGAGGACTCGATTTCCATATCCGAGGAGGATCGGGTTGGCGTGAGGAGTGAAAAACGTGAAGCATGCGATGGGGGAGGGAATGAAGGCAATCTGAGTGATGGAGATCAGGTTGATTATGCACAGAGGAGCTCATTGGAGCTCAAATCCGACGAACTACGCGAACCCCTGATTACCCTAATTTAACTACCTAAACCCTAAACTTAGAACATGGAATTAAACCTACGACCAAATAAAATTAGAAAAAATGATAAAAGATAACGCTTATACCTGGGGTTGGCCAGGGAGCAGGGTCGCTAGCAGGACGGCCTTGGGTGCACCGCTGTGTTCCTGGAGCTTCACCGGACCTCGTAACGCCTCCTCCTGTCATGAAAAGACTAGATGGATCCACGATGAGGTCTCCTAGACTCGAGACGGTGACCAAAAACTCAATAGAAGATGGAGGTGGTTATTTATAAAATAAGGTGAACACCCTTGTTGATCGGGCGAAATTACAAATTCGGGCGTATATACAAGGGATCTAATAGTTGGGCATGTATGTACAATGATCAATGATCATTTCCTGTGATGGAGTCGAAGACGATGGATGGAAGAGACGCCCAGGAAAAAGGCGCAAAATCGGGGAGATGACGGGCTATGTCAAATCAGAGGGCTGGGGTGAGAGTTGACCGCGCGGTCAACAATCCCTGCAATGGGATTGGTCCTGCTCAGCTGGCTATAGGACAAAGTAGCGGGCTTAGTAAAAAATAAATATTTTTACAAATTGTAAATGATTTTATTATTTTTTAGTATAAAATTAAAAAATGTTAACTATTTTATGTAGTATTTAATTATGATTTTTATTTATTTTTTTGACTTTATTTATAAGTAGTTAATTTTTAATGATGTATTTATAGGTATATCTGTCTATATTTTGACTATTTTCTATTTTGTACATTTTATTTTATTATTTTGTCATATTATTTTATATATTTATAACTTTTTCTATGTATATAAATATATTTTTTTATTTTATTTTTTGATGTTATTTGTACACTTAAATAAATAGATATGTGCAATTTATAGGTATACTTACAGGTGTTTTATCTATGTTTTATATGCACCTTTTTATTTTAATGTATTTTCTTTTGTTTTATTTTATCTTTGCATTTTTAATATAATATAAACAATATTTAAAATATTATAAAAATATAAATGAATAAAGAATAAAAATAATTGGATTCCCTTTTATTTATATACATATATAAATATAGGTATTTTGCCTATATATTTATAGAGTTATTTCATTTTAAGTTTTCTTGTTGGTTTTCTTGTTGGTTTTAATATGTACATATGCTATGAATAATAATTACAAAATTATAAGAATGTGAATCTGTGAAAATAATAAAGAATGAATATAATGAATATTTTAATCGGGTCTCCTATACAATGAGGGTCCAAAACCTAACTTTCACACAGTAACTCCAAACAATATCCCAATTAAATTGATTGTGAAAAGTTATATACATTAGAGGTGATTTTGATATGTTTTGAGTTTTTATTTGAAAGATATGGGTCTGTGAAGTTTAGATTTTGGCTTTTTATTTTGTGTATAAAATGTACACTGTTTATTTTTTGTGCAAACTCAATTTTGTATTTTTATTTACCTTATTATCTATAAATTTCAAGTACAAAGTTTCTTCATTTGATGAATAAATAATAGAGAATAAAATATGTGTCAAAAATGCATAAATAATGAATAAAATGATTAGGTTTTTACTCTATTTTGGCCCTTATCTCCCCCTACTTTATTCCTTGTCGACCAACTCAATTCTTGACTTGGTCTTGGGGTTTAGGCTCATAAAATATCTTCTATATTTTATTCTTTTTCTTTTTTTCCTTTTTATTCTATAATATTGGCATTAAAGATTGTATTATTTACACAATAAATGCCATAAATGATGAATGCTATTTTGTACAAATTAATGCTATTTTACTTGCATTAGCTAGGGTTTTTATGGCCAAAATGATAGAATAAAGGTGATGAAATGGAGATTCATCATACCCCTATACTTGCCTTTGCTAGTCCCTAGGAAACATTTATGCAAGAAGTATAAAAAGAATTAAAGAAGAAAAGAAAAAGAAAGGATAATTATAATTTGATTTTAATTATTGAACTTGTCTTTATAAAATCAAAGTTTGGAGCTCAGGTTAGACCTTGATGTGAGAATGTATGTGGAACCTGGTCGATAACCAAATTTAAAACACAATAGCCTTCGAGAGTCATAGGACTCTATTTAAACCACCTCAATGGCTAGGTCAGAACTAGCCTACATCATACGCAAACCCTTATGACTTATGAAGCTGACTTGTACAGCAAGTGATAGTGGCTCTTCTCAACCGAAATGGAAGTATCTTCTCCGGAATGACAAGCCAATGGTTCCCGAATCTAGCGACTCTTTCCTCGAGGAGTAAGGTATTCCCTTCTAAGTTCAAGTGTCATCCAACTCAAGAGGAGGGGGTGAAGAGAAGAATGGACGGTAGCCAGTGTAGCTACCTATCCCGAGATGCATGACTAGTGTAATCAAGTTATCCAGTTGCAGGATCACATGGTATAACTTTGATGCTCAAGCTTTCTTATTTTCTATACAACATATATACATACTCCGGCAGGCATTTTATTTTCAATCAGGCCTGTCCATTTTTGGAGTTTTTTTTCAACATATTATTTACAACAACATTTACATGAGGAGTTTTTCCTCTTGAGCCAGAAGACTATCCCTCTTTTGAAGCATTATTACAACCTATACTTTCCTGTCTTTAGACCTCATGGCAACTGGATCGAGTTGGGGTGCACTTCCTTCTCAAGACGAGGATGAATGTTTCCACTTGTGTGCATCTCAAACCGGAAAATCCCTTCCCCTCACCACTCCAACTGAGTTGAGACAAGTGAAAGGTGCAAATGTACAAGTTAGGTCATGACCGACAAGAGTCATGTGTGTGTCTCGAAAAGTTCTAGTCAGTCAGTTGATTTGACTTGAACCCAGCCTGTAGTCTCAAAGAATTAAGTCCTAATGGACATGAAGTACCTAAACCCTAGTTCCCAAAAGGTTCCAGTGCAGTTTGGTGCAGGAAGGTCCAACCGAGCTCCAATCTACGACTTTATTTGGACTAGTTCAATCATCAATCTCAATTCGAAAAGAATGTGAATGCTATGCAAATGCTAAGTACAATGATGCAAAGAATGGTACAATGTTTTTAAAGAATTTGATAATAAAAGATTTTTTTGCAAATAAAAAGAACTTTGGCACAAGAATAGGTATGTACAACTATTTACACGGGCATGCTTCTTTTTATTTATTTACAAGAGTTAAGAATTTAAAGGATTTACAGGTTCACAAAAGGTGATTTTATTCAGGTTTTTATGTACAATTGGTAAAGAATTTTATTTTTCTTTATATATATACATATTATTCTTATTAATAATGCATTTATTCCTCAAATTTATTTGCAAATAATTTTTTAAAACTATAATACAAAATAATTTCTGCAAATATTTACAAACTAAAGCCATTTGGCAAAGATTTTTAAACAATATACATAGATTTTTCCAATATTTTTACAACCTTTTTCAAAATCATTTGCAAATAGTTTTTCAAAACTTTTATTTCACACAAAGAAAAGAATTTTTGTAAATCAAAATATTTTACAAAGGTTTAAAATACTTCACAAAAGTTTTCCAACGGGTCAAACCATTTTTCAAATCATTTTGTAGAAAATATTTTAAACCTGATTTATTACTCAGTATATACTAAAAAGAATTTGAGGAATAGATACGCCTTTTGATAATGAATGTTCAAAATAACAAAAATCTTTCTAGCCTTTTTAGTTTTGCAACTATTTTTGTGATTTTTGAAAACAAAAGGATTTTGGCTAAGAAAATTGGTACAAATATTTACACAAGGGTGCCTTTATATTTACATTATTTAAAATTTGAAGAATTTACAGGGGGTAAATGATCACTTTTATAGACATATGTGTAAAGAATCTTAATATGGTGTGTATACTCCTCAAATTTTTATGAAAATCACTTTACAAAAGTTTTGAAAATAGTCCAAAATAATTTTGACAAACAAATTTACAAACATTTACACAAATTTGAAAATCATTTTGCAAAGTTTTTCATACAGTTATATAGGTTTTCAAATATTTTTGCAACCATTTTTTAAACCATTTGAAAACTGTTTTTCAAACATTTTCATTTCACACGAAGAAAATAAATTTTGTAGACGAACTCTTTTCACAAAGGTTGAACACTTTTTACAAAATATTTTCCAAACAGTTTTTCAAATGATTTTTCAAAAGGATTTTCAAACGATTTTTCAAATATTTTGGCAAAGTATTTTTACCTGATTTATTAATCAGTATGCACAAAATGGGCTTGAGGAGGTATAAGCTGAATTTTATTAAGATATTTTAATGAATAGTTTTAGCCATGAGTATTATTACAAAAATACGAAAGTACAAGTTATGGCTAAAGTATATGCACAATATATACGACCCCCCTATACTTAGCCTTAGCTATGTCCTCATAGATCGAAGAGAAAAAGAGAAGACATAACTTGGACTGAGTATAGAAAAGCCTACAAATAATGAATGAAGGAATAACTGAATGAAAAGTCGACCTTCCCCCTATACTTAGGATCAAATAATCCTAAGCATATAGACCGTACTCAAAGCAGGAAGGGTCAAGGGTGAGAATGAACAGATCGTACTCAGGTTGTCTCCCCCTATACTAAGGGTAAGATATCCTTAAGTATAGAGAAGAAGAGGAGATAGGGGAGAGGATCAAAGAGTGAAACTACATGGAGTGCACACCCCACTATACTTAGGACAAAGTACGTCCTACGTATAGAAAACTAGTAAAAAGGGGTGATACACAGAAGACACGAACCTTTTTTTAATAGAGCGAAGGTGGAAATGAAAAGAAGAAACAAAGAAAAGATAAAAACACTTAAAGGAAAAGTTTTTGAGTTGCATTATCTGAATCTTTTGATGAGGCTACTATTATGGATGTTTCATCAATGCGCAGTATTTGGATAGAGTCAACGATGGCCAAGAAAGTGTCATGCTCGAGGTAAGGCTTCAGGAGTTGATCATTGACGACAAATGGTTGTGCGTTAGGAGACAATTCTGATATTGCAATGCTGCCATTGTTACACACTTATTGAACTTGAAACGACCATGTCCATTTGCTTTTTAATTTACTTGGGAAGATCTTCAACTTTGCATCGAATATTCACACTTTCTGTCCAGCTTAGAAGGTCTTTCGTCTGATGTGCCAGTCTTGCCAACGTTTCACCTTCCCCTTGTACATCAATGTGTTATCATATGCATAGTCTCGAAATTCTAGGAGCCTGTTCAGATCATCTTTTCTTTTCTGACAACTTCTTTTTGAGTCCAGATTGAAAATGATGATAGCCAATAAAGATTTGTTTATTAATTCCACGGGCAGATGGCATGGTTTGACGGTAGGGCGACATGCCCGAGGGAGACTTGTAAGCGGTTTTGTATGCCTATAGGACATAGTCCAAAGGTTGGGACCAGTTCTTTTTGTATGGCTTCACAAGCTTCCGAAGGATCATCTTGATTTCTCTTTTTTATAACTCTGCCATGCCATTGGTCTGAGGATGGTAAGAAGATGCGACATGGTGCTCAATGTCGACTCCTTCATGAGCTTTTTGACCTCTCTTTTTATGAAGTGACTACTTCCGTCTGATATCAGTATCTTTGGAATCCCAAATTACGAAATGATGTTCTCTTTCAGAAATCGACAAATGGTATGGCTGTCTATGGATTGAGCGGGGATAGCTTCAATCCAGCGACTCATATAATCAACGGCAAGAAGGATGTGCTCATAGCCTTGATTTTTGGGGAAAGGTACCATGAAATCAATGCCCCAAGCATCGAATATGTCTGCTATCTAAATGATCTTTAGGGGCATTGAATCTTTGGTTGTGAGGGTGCCTTTCAATCTTTGACAGTCAGTACATTTTTTGACAAAGGTTGCTGCATCCTTAAATAGTGTGGGCCACCAGAGGCCACTGGAGTACTTTTGCTGTCGTTCTGTCTCCAGAGTGATGTCCACCAGATTTGAGCGATTGACAATACTCGAGGACACCGATGCTCCTCATGAGGAATACACCTTCGCCAAATGCAATATGATCCTTCCCTGAATAGAAATGGGTCCTTCTTCATTTTCGTCCAATCTTGTGGAACCACACCGGATACAAGGTAGTTCAAAATATGGGCATACAAAGGGAGTGAATCCGTCACTGAAAGTGATTCGTTTGGAAAGGTGTTTGTGATGGGTGTACTGTCAGAAGAGGCTCTTGCTTCTCAACTCTGGAGAGGTAGTCTGCTACCACATTCTGAACTCCAGGCTTGTCCTTGATTTCCAAATCAAACTCCTGGAGGGGAAGGATCCATCTTATCAGTCTGGGTTTGGCATCCTTCTTCTGTTGTAAGTATCAAATAGAAGAGTGGTCGATAAAGATGGTGACTTTTGATCCAAGCAAATAGGATCTGAACTTCTCAAGGGCGAATACAATTCTCTGAGCTTCATCTAATGTTTTTCTGGCATAATGAATGGCATAGGGTGTCTTAGCTTTCCTCTATTCTAACATAACCCCAACTGCAAAATCTGATGCATCCATCATGATCTCGAATGGAAGAGATCAATTCGACGGCCGTAGGACTGGAGCTTGAGTAATTAGCTCCTTCAGCCGATTGAATGAAAGGAGAACTTGTTGATCAACATTAAACTCGGTCTCCTTGCATAATAGTTCTGTAAGAGGTCGGGCAATGCGGCTGAAATCATGGATGGACTGTCTGTAGAATCCCACATGCCTCAGGAATGACCTCACATTCTTCACTGTCTGGGTGGCTCCAGATTAGCAATCACATCCACCTTTGCTGGGTCGACTTCCATGCCACATTTGGAAATGACGTGACCCAACACAATCCCTTCAGTAACCATGAAGTGGCTCTTTTCCCATGACAATACATGACTGACTTCTCGGTACTTTTGAAGTACTCTGTCCAGGTGATGATAACAAGAATCAAAGATGTCACATAGACGAAGAAGTCATCCATAAACACCTCGAGAAAATTTCCAACCATCTCGACGAAGACAGCAAGCATGCATATCTAGAATGTGCAGGTGCGTTGCAAAATCCAAAGGGCATTCACCTGAAAGAATAGGTGTCGAATGGGCAAGTGAAGGTTATCTTCTCTTGGTCTTCTGGGGTGATTGCCACTTGATTATACCGGGAGTACTGATGAATCCACGTTTCATCATCTTTATTCTATCATTTTGGCCTTAAAAACCCTAGTAAATGCGTGTAAATAGGCTTAATATAGGCATTTTAGCATTCATGCATATGTGTGTAAATATTGTATAAAATGCGGTTTTTAAAAGCCAAAATTATAGAATAAAGAAAAGAAAAGAAAAAGAATAAAATATTGTAAATATTTTATGACCCGAAACCCCGAGACCTAGGCATCTCGATGAATAGGTCGACAAGGAATAAAGTAGGGGGAGATAAGGGCCAAAACATAGATAAAATACCTATACATTTTATTCATTCTTTATTCATTTTGGGACCTATTTTTGGTTCCACTTTTTATTCATCAAATAAAGAAGCTTTGTACATCAAAGTTGTAGATAAATTTATAAAGAAAAATACAAAATTGATTTCACAGAAAAATAATATACAGATAAAAAGTTATGGTCTGAATAAAAATCCAGAATGCCAACTTCCCAGACCCGTATCTCACAAATAAAAACTCCAAATGCAGCGTACTCACCTTTAATTGTATATAGAAGAAAATAAGCTAATTAATGGTGGTGGTTTCGCATTTGGCGGAGCTACGGTTTGAAAGTTGACTTTTGGACCCTCATTGTATACTTGTACATATTAAAATATTCAATTTATTATTTATTTATTATTTTTATAATTTTATATTTTTATAATGTTGTAAATAATACTTATAATAATTATGTATATTAAAATCAGAATAAAAACATCATTAAAATACAAATAAAAATACTTGTATATATAGGTACAATACAGGTAGCGATACCTATACAAATAACACTTTTATTTTATTAAGTGTATAAAATATATCAGAAAATTAAAATAAAAATATATTTGTGTATATAAAAGTATTTTATAATTTTAGAAAATAAAAACCAAAATAAAATAAATTAAAAATACCTAAATAAAAATAGAACACTTAAATACATAGATATAGATACCTATAAGGGTATAAATGCAAACTTGTAAAAATATAGTCCATTAAGGGTATAAATGCAAACTTGTAAAAATATAGTCCATATAAATAAATAAAAATCACCATAAATTAATTCATAAAATAATAAACATTTTTTATTTTATAATCAAAAATTAATAAAATCGTTTACTATTTTTAAATAATTTTAGAATAAGTTTTTCCAGGCTTTTTCCTGGTTGGTCCACGTGGACCAACCAGGGGGGTTGGAAAGTTGACCCGCGGTCAACTCTCTGACCCCAGCCTGCTGTGTGTCAGAACAAGTTTTGGACCATCTTCTCCCTTTTTTCTAGGACGATCCGGTCATCGTTTGACCTAGATTTGCTTCTGGGATTTTTCTCCCCTATGACTGATCTATCACGCCTACTTGTTATCTCGGGGAATGGATCAAAGGCGCACCCGTGATCGCTCCTCGAAGATCGCCCCTTGGCCAAGTTCAAAACCGACCCCCAAACCCTCCATTGCCTTTTGAACCCATTTTGACTAAGCCTAAGCCTTCCTTTGGCCAAACTCTGGACGGGAGAGGTGACAGCTCTCCTCCAGCTTCCTCCAGAAGTCCGTGGCGACGTCGGGTGGTGCTTCCACCACCTCCGGCCACCCGTGGCCGTCGAGGTCCACCTTGGGCTCTTCTCAGCCCTGAGGTCACTTCCTTCTTATTTTTCTTGCTTGTTAAGTAGCTGTAGCATATAGCTTTTATTTCATGCTTTTAGATTGCCATTTGAACCATTAATCACTCGAGATTTCGCCATCAAACACGTCGCCGGAGCTCTTGGGCTCCGGTGACCACCTTCATCATTTCGCCCAGCCACTTCGTCGTCAATAAAAGCCAAGTTCTGCTGCATATTTCTGCCGCGTTGCTCTTGTTTTTGCAGGGCTTGAAGGGGGCATCTGAGCCTCGTCGAACACCAAGAACGCCTCCCCAGGTCGGCTGGAGCTTCCGCGCACGGCTGGGGGTCATTCATCGGCCCGCGGCCCCATCCGCGCCACCTGGACGTAGGGGAGGAGTAGTTGGAGGAGAGCACGACCTTCGGCCGTGATTTTGGCGGTTGGAGAAAGCCCCCGCGCGTTACCGAAACTCGGCAGGGCCGAGTTCTTCCTCGGATCTTCCAATCGCATCCACTGCCGTCGGATCAAGAACACCCAGGCGGGTGTACAGCTGCCGTTGGATCTCGCGAGCCCAGGACCGTCCGATGCAGGTCTGATCTTCTAATCCTGGCCGCATGCTACGAAGGGGTATCGCGCATCCCCGCTGCGACACGTGGCGTAAGTAACGCATCCACCGCCGTCGGATCGCTCTTTTATTGGGAATTTTGCGTCATGAGCCCAGTCACTTTTGTATTTATCGTTTAAGTCTAAAACTTTCCTCTGCTGTTTTAAAAGTTTAGTGCAATTTGCATTACGCCCCTCGCACTTTTGAGGTATTACGTTCTAGTCCTTCCCAGGCGCGTGCAACGCACGTGCTTGGGTGGGGATTTTGCGCGAGAGGCCCTGCAAGTGTTGTAATTTAATTTTGAACCAGAAGTTAT
This sequence comes from Ottelia alismoides, assembly GCA_037367405.1. Lineage (NCBI taxonomy): Eukaryota > Viridiplantae > Streptophyta > Magnoliopsida > Alismatales > Hydrocharitaceae > Ottelia > Ottelia alismoides. Next base: position 692,130 of record JAZKJV010010570.1, on the reverse strand, counting down.
TTTGTTCAGCATATATTTTGTAGACATTTTGTAACCGTCCCCTGGAACTTTAGTCTATTTGCGGAAAGGTCCCTGCCAGCCCTTCTTTTTTTTGCTTGCTTGTGGTATTTATTCGAAGGCTCATTTCAACTTCAAAAATTCTAAAATTTTGGATTTAAGCTCTTGTGCACCTGTGCTTCCACGCCATTATTTTAGTTTTTGTTTTTATTTTATTTTTATATTTATTAAAAATCAGAAATATTCATTTTCAGCACTGTTTGCACCATAAAATACCAAAAAAATATAAAAACTTTCCAGAAAAATCCCAAAAAAATATATTTTGTGTCTTTTAGTTTGTTTTAACTCCCAGCCAAAAATCATTAAAAAATACAAAACCAAACCCCTAAAAATTGCAAAACTCTAAAAACCTTCATAAAAATTTATAAAATTCATAAAAAAATCCAAAAAAAGTGTTTTCTTTTCCTAAATTTCCTTTGTTATATTATCTTTGAGTGAAAATTAAAGTGGAGAATTTTTGTTACTGTTTGCTATTTTATTTTCTCCATTTTAGTTTCAGCCTTGAAATTTATTCACTGTTTTCTTTATTTTGACAATTAAAAAATACCAAAAACATTCTCAAAATTACCCAAAAATCACAAAAACAGTAAAAAAGTATAAAATGACCAAAAAGACTTTATTTTCTAATTTTTGAATATTTTTATCTATTTTTATAAATACCTCTTTCCCCCTTTTATTACATTACTTTTATTTTCCAATATTAAAAAAAGAAAATATAAAAATATAAAATATAAAAAGAAAATATAAAAATCAGTAAATTAAAAAGCAAAATACAAATTTATAAAATTAAAAATTAAATTAAAAAAATATAAAATTAAAAACCCACAAAAAAATACCATAGTAGACAACTTGATCACTTTCACACATTTTTGAGCATTCGTGCCCCGATCTACCTGTCTGCTCCCTGTGTTCGACCTCTACACATACTTGCACCTATACACATCTTGTTGTAGAGTTATAATAAATTTTAACTCCGCACATTTACTTTCATTGCTTGATATATTTGTCGTGGGTTAATTGTTGTTTTAATCCAGATTTTCGAGCGGTCACCGCATCGACTGTTGATCCGCCTTGTGGATCAATACGACCGCTTGACTTTTTGGGTTAAACAAATGGCGCCGTTGCCGGGGAGCAACAGCGCGTAGTTCGGGTCTTGTTTGTGTTTGTGATTGATTGTCTATTTCGCGGCTTTTATTTTTGATATATCTCTTGATCGGTCTAACCTTTTCTTTTGTTGACTTTGTGCGAGTAACCGCGGATCGAGGGAGGCGCTCCACCCTAGGCGCCTACGCACCCACGTGAAGCCGGCAGCTGCAAGCCGAGCACCAAGGAGACGAAGGGAAAATTTTGAAGACCGCGCTCTATTTTAGTTGCATTTTCTTTTATTGCATTTATTAGTGTAATTTAAGTGAGAGAGTGACCTATATTTGTAATAATACAGGTACCCCCGAACTTGGACATTCGAGCCTAATTTCCAAGTGATTGTTCACTTGGGGGCTCGTCGCGGTTTTTACGGCTTTTCATCGCATTTTTTTATTTTGTTTTGTTTTTCGATTTTATTTATTTTGTGTGATTGAGCCCTTAGCTTTTAGGATTGCTTGCGTAGCATTAGGTCCAAACACCTTAATCAACATTGCATGTACCTATAGTCTCGTTTGGACTTAGTCAAATTTTAAACAGTTGATCATCACCTTCAATCCGCCGCGCCACGAGCTCTCCCCGCAAAGCGCTTTCTCCTACCCTCAATTTGTTGAGCAGAGGAGGGGTGAGCCTAGACCGGACTCTAGGGTTGAGGATTGGCGGTCAACTTGTGGTTCTTCCCGCTAATAGCAATTTCTGAAACTTAGGGCGATTTCATCGGTTTTGCATTTGCATATAGATAGGTTTCAATTCTGCTGAGCATCCTTGCATGTAGAGTGCTGGAGGCAAGGTGAGCATTTACGCTTTAGCATCCATCATCGTTTTTGATCGCTTGCATTGCTTTTCCGCCTCTCTACCTCTGATTTTGCCAAACCTAGGATCTTAAAGAAATTTAATCCTTGTTAGGCACGTGCATTTCTTACTAAAAATCCAAAAAAAAAGTGATAACCAATAAAATTGGGACTGCTAATATTACTTGACCCTAAAACCGATCAAAAAGAAAAATCTTGTCTTGGGGCGAGTAATCCCCTCATTGTCTTCGCTTTTATTTGCTCGCGCACACCTTAAGGATTAGTGCCCAAATCCCATCAAGCCCCTAAGTGTGTGTGAAATTCTTTGACTTCTCACCTAACTCTAAAACCGATAAGATAAAAAGACCGCTCTTTGCGGTCTCTACCGAGTTGAGTAGGTGAATTGAGGGTTTGATTTGTTTCATTTTTGTTTGTGATTGTTTTGTGTGTCCTAGATCATCTCTGCGCATTTGCGCCTTTTCCCTCACTCTTTTGACTTGACCTCCGTGCTCCCCCGAATCACTTCCTTTTGTTTTCGAGATGGCCGACTGGAGCGTATTTTATCTGGACTTTGCGGATCACTCGTTCACTCCAGCCGGTCCACCTCCTTTTTTCCAGGAGGACTTTGCTCCTGACTTTTGTACATATTCGCCTCATCCACAACATCAGACCTCGGATTTCTACCCACACCCACCTCCACTTCCGTATTATCCACCTTCACATCCACCCGAGACTGAGCTGCTGGAGTCACCTTTCTTGGAGTCCACCCTTGAGCACTTGACCCAGATGATGGATCATATGAGACAGAGGATTGACCACCTCACTAGTACCAATAAGAGCGACCATGATATTCCACCATTTGATGATATGGGTTCATTCGAGGACTTCCATGAGAGCTTGCAATCGCCCAAAATACAAAAAAATGAGAAAATTTTAAAAATCAAAAAGAGATTGGGAGACCTTTGATCGAGTCAGACTGTGAGGAGAGCGAACACCTGCCAGACCCTTTGACCACACAACCTCTCACACCTTGTCCCACCTTTGACCCCGAGGATGCCGCTGTACAGACTGCTCTTGGCATTCCTCGTGTATATGATGATTCCGACTTCCTCCCTTGTATGGAGGAGGTCCAAAAATTCAAAAAAATTCTGACTGAACCCGAAGTGGTGGCCACCATTCATGTGATTATCCGTGCCCCACTTCAGCAGGCCATGACCGATTCATCTGCTCCTCTTCCCAAGAAGAGAAAGCGGAGGAGCAGATCTGAGCGTCATATCTTGACCATGGCCACTGCCCATGCCATCACACACCGTCCCATTCCTAAGAAGAGGAACACTGCCACACCTTTCATTAGCTGCACCATCTCTGACCACACATGTGATCGCACTCTCCTAGACGGCGGTGCTTCGATTAGCATCATACCCTTCTCGCTGGTACAATCTCTTCACTTAGTGCCTCTGAAGAAAACCAGGATGATCGTTCAGTTTGCTGATGGATCCATAAAGAGGCCGAAGGGTATCCTTGAAAACGTCGTTATTTCGATTCAGGGCATGAGCTACACCGTTGATTTTTTCGTATTGCCCATGGAGACATCCACAGGGGAGCACTCTCCAATCATCCTGGGACGACCATTCCTCGCCTCTGCGAGGGTCGTTATTGATTACGGATCAGGAGAGGTTCGCTTCCGTCCTGCTGACGAGAGCGAAGCGTTGATCACCGCACCCACTGCCGACCAGAGACCTGCACCTGATGTGACTTCACCTATCTTGGCTGACCCTGAGGACTATGATCTATATGAGGATATCAGAGAGACCTTCTTCATGACCGATGATGAGACCCGAGAATTCCTCTCCAAGGAGGAAAGCTCGGAAAGCATAGACCTTGGTGTTTCCGCTTCCTGTGATTGGCGATGTGTTGATGATATCCGCGGGATTTACACGATTGACACCATTGAGCGGAGGGCAGATATAGAGACTATACAGGACGGACATGCTCTGACTACTTCCACTGATGAATCCGCTCCTGTCCATGTAGATACTGATGAGACTAAGGCCAAATTTGATTTTGTTGCTTTTCTTCAGAGATTCGGACCTTTTGATGAAAAAGATGATCCAGTTGAGATTATAGAGGACGAACAGAGCTCGACTACTTCCACCGATGAGTTCGTGCCTTTTGGTTTTGACCTGGATGACTCCTCGCAGGACGACTCTGAGTACACTACTTCCGATGATGATGAGTTCGTCCCATTCCACTTTGATATCAGCAAGACTCCCAAGGCCGGACCTAGCCACACTTCTTTCATTGATCCGTCTGTGCCTTCACACCCTAGGGCCCCTGAGGACCTTCCCTCTGTCGACCCTGATCGGCTTCCGTCCACTGTGGACCCCGATGTCGACCTGCACCACACTAGATCTATTCCTCCGCGGTCCCGCAAGAAGGTTCGCTTTCAACCTTCTTGATCATGTGTACATCCATCCTGTTGTACATTCGTGTTGTGTACCTCCGTCTCTCTTCCGTATTGCTCGTCCACCCATTCTCGTGTCTGCCTAGCTTAGAACGTACTCTGTCCTAAGTATAAGGGGGTGGACGAGCTGAGTGCTCTTCTTCGTCCGTGTTATCACTCCTGTTGTTGCCTATACTTAGGGCTTCTTTTACCCTAAGTATAGGGGGAGTGATGTGTACATCCTCATGATCTCTTCTTCCATCTTCATATCTTTTCTTCTTTTCTTCTTTTCTTCTTTTCCTCTGCTATCTTCTTCATCTACCGAAAAGGTGCCACCCTTGTAGACAGTTTTCCATACTTAGGATGTACTTTGTCCTAAGTATAGGGGGGTGTGCACCCCGAGTGTCCTTCATTCTTTTTCGATCCTCTCCATTGTCTCCTCTTCTTGTCTATACTTAGGGATATCTTACCCTAAGTATAGGGGGAGACAATCTGAGTACGATCTGTTCATTCCCACCCTTGACCCTCCCTACGTTGTGTACAGTCTGCTATACTTAGGATTATTTGATCCTAAGTATAGGGGGGACGGTCAACTTCTCATTCATTGATTCATTTATTCATTCCTGTATTCTTTAGATTTTCCTATACTTAGTACGAGTTATGTCTTCTCTTTTCTCTCCGATCTATGAGGACATAGCTCAAGCTAAGTATAGGGGGGTCGTATATACTACGTATATACTTTAGCCATAACTCGTACTTTCGTATTTTCTTAATAAATATGGCTAAAAATTCTTTAAAATTCATTAAAAATCCTTAATAAAAATATGTGATTATTCCTCAAATTCTTTTTGTATTTACTGATTAATAAATCAGGTGAAAATGTTTTTGCAAAATGTTTGAAAAATAGTTTGAAAATCTTTGTGAACATTTATTGAAAAACTATTTTGAAAATATTTTGTTTCGTGTTTTCAACCTGTGTAAAATGTGTGGTTTGTAAAAATTTATTTTCTTTGTGTGAAATAAAATGTTTGAAAAATGATTTGCAAATGGTTTGAAAAATGGTTGCAAAAATGATTTGAAAAACCTATATATACTGTTTTGAAAACCTTTGCAAAATGATTTTCAAATGTGTGTAAAATGTTTGTAAAAACTATTGTGGACTATAGTTTTCAAAAATTGTGTGTAAAATTGTTTTCAAATCAGTTTGAGGAATATACACATCACACCAAAATTCACTATATATATGTATAAAATTGATCACTTACCCTGTAAATTCTTAAAATCCACTTCTTGTATATATAAGAAGCACTCCCGTGTACATATTTTCACCTAGTTTTTAGCCAAAAATTTTTGTTTTCAAAAATTCCCAAAAACATTTGCAAAATTAAAATCCAAAAACATTTGAAAAATCTTTTTGAAAATACAAAAAATGCATGCATCATCTTTTCAAAATCCATAAAAAGTTCAAAATCCTTGAAAATTGCATCACAAAAATATTTTCTGCATTCTGCATTGCATAGCATGAGCATTTTTCGGATTGAGTTTGATAGTTGAACGAGTCTAAGTAAAATCCAGAGATTGGAGCTTGATTGGACCTTATAATCTACCTAATAACAGGAACCTTATAGGAACTGAGTTTGAGGTACTTCAGGTCTAGTTGACTTAATTCTTTGAGGATCACGAGACTTGGTTCAATGGATTCTTGACTGCCTAAGTAGAGTATTTCGGAGCACACGCACGACTCTTGTTGATAATGACCTAACTTGGACACCTGCACCTTTCACATGGCTCAACTCAGTTGGAGTGGTGAGGGGATTGGATTTGCCGGTATGAGACGCACACAGGTGGAAACATTTGTCCTCCTCTAGGGAGGGAAGTGCACCCCAACCCGTCCAGTGATTAGGAAGTCTAAAGACAGGAGGCTGTGGGTTGCGATAAAGCTTCAAAAGAGGGATAGTCTACTGGCTCAAGAGGAAAAACTCCTTATGTAAATGCTGCTGTGAATAGTATTTCAAAAAAAAAAAAGGAAGTTCAGGCATGTACAAAAATAAAAAGCCTGCAAAGTATGTACATATGTTGTAAAGTCAATAAGCAAGCTTAAGTTCCAAAGTCATATCATGTGAGCCTGCAGCAGGATGACTTGACTACACTGGTCTTGCATCCAAGGATAGGTAGCTACACTGGCTACCGTCCATTCTTCTCTTCACCCCCTCCTCTTGAGCTGGTTGCCACTTGAACTTAGAAGGGAATACCCCGCTTCTCGAGGATGGAGTTGCTGGATTGGGGAATCATTGGGTTGTCATACTGGAGAAGTCAGTTTCTTTGTCATTTTAGTTGGGGAGAGCCACCATCACTTACACTGTACAAGTCAGATTCATGGTCGTAAGAGTTTGCGTATGAATTGAGATATTTCTGACCTGGCTATCGAGGAGACTTGGACAGAGTGTTGAAATTCTCAAGGACTGTTGGATTTCAAATTAAGTTCTCATTAAGGTTCCGCCCGCACTAAAATTCCAAAGGTCCTACTTAAGCTCCAAACTTTGATTTTGTGAAGACAAGTTTGATAATCAAGTTTAGTCCACCTTTCTTCTTTTTCTTTTCTTTGTTTTTCTTTTTCTGCACTTATTGCATAAGTGTTTGCTAGGGACTAGCAAAGGCAAGTATAGGGGGATGATGAATCCACGTTTCATCATCTTTATTCTATCATTTTGGCCTTAAAAACCCTAGTAAATGCGTGTAAATAGGCTTAATATAGGCATTTTAGCATTCATGCATATGTGTGTAAATATTGTATAAAATGCGGTTTTTAAAAGCCAAAATTATAGAATAAAGAAAAGAAAAGAAAAAGAATAAAATATTGTAAATATTTTATGACCCAAAACCCCGAGACCTAGGCATCTCGATGAATAGGTCGACAAGGAATAAAGTAGGGGGAGATAAGGGCCAAAACATAGATAAAATACCTATACATTTTATTCATTCTTTATTCATTTTGGGACCTATTTTTGGTTCCACTTTTTATTCATCAAATAAAGAAGCTTTGTACATCAAAGTTGTAGATAAATTTATAAAGAAAAATACAAAATTGATTTCACAGAAAAATAATATACAGATAAAAAGTTATGGTCTGAATAAAAATCCAGAATGCCAACTTCCCAGACCCGTATCTCACAAATAAAAACTCCAAATGCAGCGTACTCACCTTTAATTGTATATAGAAGAAAATAAGCTAATTAATGGTGGTGGTTTCGCATTTGGCGGAGCTACGGTTTGAAAGTTGACTTTTGGACCCTCATTGTATACTTGTACATATTAAAATATTCAATTTATTATTTATTTATTATTTTTATAATTTTATATTTTTATAATGTTGTAAATAATACTTATAATAATTATGTATATTAAAATCAGAATAAAAACATCATTAAAATACAAATAAAAATACTTGTATATATAGGTACAATACAGGTAGCGATACCTATACAAATAACACTTTCATTTTATTAAGTGTATAAAATATATAAGAAAATTAAAATAAAAATATATTTGTGTATATAAAAGTATTTTATAATTTTAGAAAATAAAAACCAAAATAAAATAAATTAAAAATACCTAAATAAAAATAGAACACTTAAATACATAGATATAGATACCTATAAGGGTATAAATGCAAACTTGTAAAAATATAGTCCATAAAAATAAATAAAAATCACCATAAATTAATTCATAAAATAATAAACATTTTTTATTTTATAATCAAAAATTAATAAAATCGTTTACTATTTTTAAATAATTTTAGAACAAGTTTTTCCAGGCTTTTTCCTGGTTGGTCCACGTGGACCAACCAGGGGGTTGGAAAGTTGACCCGCGGTCAACTCTCTGACCCCAGCCTGCTGTGTGTCAGAACAAGTTTTGGACCATCTTCTCCCTTTTTTCTAGGACGATCCGGTCATCGTTTGACCTAGATTGCTTCTGGGATTTTTCTCCCCTATGACTGATCTATCACGCCTACTTGTTATCTCGGGGAATGGATCAAAGGTGCACCCGTGATCGCTCCTCGAAGATCGCCCCTTGGCCAAGTTCAAAACCGACCCCCAAACCCTCCATTGCCTTTTTAACCCATTTTGACTAAGCCTAAGCCTTCCTTTGGCCAAGCTCTGGACGGGAGAGGTGACAGCTCTCCTCCAGCTTCCTCCAGAAGTCCGCGGCGACGTCGGGTGGTGCTTCCACCACCTCCGGCCACCCGTGGCCGTCGAGGTCCACCTTGGGCTCTTCTCAGCCCTGAGGTCACTTCCTTCTTATTTTTCTTGCTTGTTAAGTAGCTGTAGCATATAGCTTTTATTTCATGCTTTTAGATTGCCATTTGAACCATTAATCACTCGAGATTTCGCCATCAAACACGTCGCCGGAGCTCTTGGGCTCCGGTGACAACCTTCATCATTTCGCCCAGCCACTTTGTCGCCAATAAAAGCCAAGTTCTGCTGCATATTTCTGCCGCGTTGCTCTTGTTTTTGCAGGGCTTGAAGGGGGCATCTGAGCCTCGTCGAACACCAAGAACGCCTCCCCAGGTCGGCTGGAGCTTCCGCGCACGGCTGGGGGTCATTCATCGGCCCGCGGCCCCATCCGCGCCACCTGGACGTAGGGGAGGAGTAGCTGGAGGAGAGCACGACCTTCGGCCGTGATTTTGGCGGTTGGAGCAAGCCCCCGCGCGTTACCGAAACTCGGCAGGGCCGAGTTCTTCCTCGGATCTTCCAATCGCATCCACTGCCGTCGGATCAAGAACACCCAGGCGGGTGTACAACTGCCGTTGGATCTCGCGAGCCCAGGACCGTCCGATGCAGGTCTGATCTTCTAATCCTGGCCGCATGCTACGAAGGGGTATCACGCATCCCCGTTGCGACACGTGGCGTAAGTAACGCATCCACCGCCGTCGGATCGCTCTTTTATTGGGCATTTTGCATCATGAGCCCAGTCACTTTTGTATTTATCGTTTAAGTCTAAAACTTTCCTCTGCTGTTTTAAAAGTTTAGTGCAATTTGCATTACGCCCCTCGCACTTTTGAGGTATTACGTTCTAGTCCTTCCCAGGCGCGTGCAACACACGTGCTTGGGTGGGGATTTTGCGCGAGAGGCCCTGCAAGTGTTGTAATTTAATTTTGAACCAGAAGTTATTTTGTTCAGCATATATTTTGTAGACATTTTGTAACCGTCCCCTGGAACTTTAGTCTATTTGCGGAAAGGTCCCTGCCAGCCCTTCTTTTTTTAGCTTGCTTGTGGTATTTATTTGAAGGCTCATTTCAACTTCAAAAATTCTAAAATTTTGGATTTAAGCTCTTGTGCACCTGTGCTTCCACGCCATTATTTTAGTTTTTGTTTTTATTTTATTTTTATATTTATTAAAAATCAGAAATAGTCATTTTCAGCACTGTTTGCACCATAAAATACCAAAAAAATATAAAAACTTTTCAGAAAAATCCCAAAAAAATATATTTTGTGTCTTTTAGTTTGTTTTAACTTCCAGCCAAAAATCATTAAAAAATACAAAACCAAACCCCTAAAAATTGCAAAACTCTAAAAACCTTCATAAAAATTTATAAAATTCATAAAAAATCCAAAAATAGTGTTTTCTTTTCCTAAATTTCCTTTGTTTTATTATCTTTGAGTGAAAATTAAAGTGGAGAATTTTTGTTACTGTTTGCTATTTTATTTTCTCCATTTTAGTTTCAGCCTTGCAATTTATTCACTGTTTTCTTTATTTTGACAATTAAAAAATACCAAAAACATTCTCAAAATTACCCAAAAATCACAAAAACAGTAAAAAAGTATAAAAAGACCAAAAAGACTTTATTTTCTAATTTTTGAATATTTTTATCTATTTTTATAAATACCTCTTTCCCCCTTTTATTACATTACTTTTATTTTCCAATATTAAAAAAAGAAAATATAAAAATATAAAATATAAAAAGAAAATATAAAAATCAGTAAATTAAAAAGCAAAATACAAAATTATAAAATTAAAAATTAAATTAAAAAAATATAAAATTAAAAACCCACAAAAAAATACCATAGTAGACAACTTGATCACTTTCACACAGTTTTGAGCATTCGTGCCCCGATCTACCTGTCTGCTCCCTGTGTTCGACCTCTACACATACTTGCACCTATACACATCTTGTTGTAGAGTTATAATAAATTTTAACTCCGCACATTTACTTTCATTGCTTGATATATTTGTCGTGGGTTAATTGTTGTTTTAATCCGGATTTTCGAGTGGTCACCGCATCGACTGTTGATCCGCCTTGTGGATCGATACGACCGCTTGACTTTTTGGGTTAAACAAGTACCCATCCAGAAAGTAGAAGAACTCCTTGCCAACCAATCTTTCCAAACTTGATCAATGAAAGGCAAGGGAAAGTTTACCTTCTTCATTGCTATATTAAGATGGTGGTAGTCCCCACATACGTGCCAGGATGTCGGTATACGAGTAGAAATCTCTTCTCCTATGTCATTTGTAACAACAATAAGCCCTGACTTTTTCGGAACAACGTGTAGTGGGCTTGCCCATTTTAAATCGGAGATGGGATAAATGAAGCCTGCATCACACCATTTAGTGATTTTTTTCATGATAACATCCCTTAGATTTGGATTCAATCTCCTTTAAAATTTACGGGATGGCTTGGCATCCTCTTCCAAGTAATTGTGTTGTGAACACAACACATGATTTATCCCACGATAATCTGAGACATGCCAACCAAGTGACTTGCAGATTTTCTCTAGAACCTCGAGAAGTTAAGATTCTTGCTCCGGGGTCAGCCTGCAGCTGATGATGACCGAATACATATTTTTTGCACCTACAAGGAAAGCATGCTTCAGGCCTGCAGGAAGTGGCTTGAGTTCTGGTTCTGATCTAGCCAACTTATTAGTTACTTCTGAGACAGTGCTGGTGGTGGGATGCGTTGTTTGGACTTTTGCAGAGTTACCAGCATTAGTGTTCTATTGAGATTCTGATAATGTGCCAAATGGATCAGTGATGGGATCATAGTGTTCGAGCTGGAGTGAAATACTAGAGTCAAAAAGACGCATCGACAAGTTTGACTCTGTCTCCCAAGTGTCCTCGGAGCTCGCGTCGATTATGCCTTCCAGGTCCTCCTCTAGAGAGAGGGTTTTCTGTGTCCATGGATCATTCGAGGAGAGTTGTGTATCTTTGATTTCAGAAATGAAGTCACAGTCTACTTCAGACAATGTTGCATGTCCCTTATCAGTTACGACTTTGGACTCGTTGATCATGTCTATGGTGATTCTGTTGTTGCCCGAGCTCAAGGTGATCTTGCCAAACCCATAATCAACCACGACTTCTGAAGTGCGCAGGAATGGTCGTCCTAGGATGATAGGAGTCTGGAGTAAGGGTGCGGGTGAGTCCATATCAAGGACTAACAAATCAACTAGAAATTGCATGTCCTGCACCTTCACCACAACGTCTTCCAAAAGACCTCGACGTCGCTTGATGGATCGATCAACGAACTGAAGGATCATATGTGTTTTCTTGAGAGGACCAATCCCAAATTCTTGCAGTAATGACGAGGGCAGGAGGTTGATGGAAGAACCGCTCTCAAGCAGAGTTTGCTTAAAGACCTAATAAAAAGTCTCGCAACTGATTTGGGGCGCTCCTTTGTCCTTCTTATTCTTCTTCTTCTGTAGGAGGTTGCTGATGGCTGAAACTATGGCCATGGTGAGAACGTGCTTCTCAACTTGTCGACGTCTATTATTGCGTGCGGGTCGATGCTTGATTGTATATGCCTCTTTTAAAACTTTCTTCATAGCTGGCATGTACTCCATGGCCTTCATCAATGGAACCTCAACAGTCAAGTTCTTAATAATATCCACAACACCAGGGTCAGGCAATGCACTTTTTCCTTTTGGAATTTTTTTGGATTTTTCTATCGCATCAGGAAAAGGAATATCTACATGATTTTAACCAGAAACAAAGTTTTTATTTACACCGGAATCCTTGTCCACAATATATTGTACATTCGAGTGACAAAAAAGAGTACAATCTGGATGCTGAGATGCTAGTGCAGGTGGACAGGCAAAAAGTAGGGCCTCTACTTCGTCGGCTGGCACCGAATTGGCTGCGGCTGGCTGCTCCTCCATGGCTGGCACGACTTCACTTTGGCGATGATCATCTTTTTGGTTTTTTTGCTTTTTCTGATTTTTTTGTTCTTTCAGGTGATGAGGATGGTGGTGGATGGCAGCTGGAATGGATCCTCCTTTTTCTTCCTCACCCGCCCCGTAGCAGGCACGATTGATGCAAAAGATGACAATTCACCTGAAGCTTTTTTACTCGCCTTGTTTCTGGTAGGCGAAGGCAAGGCCCTACCACTCCTAAGAGTGACAACATTAGATAAAACAATATCACAATTGTCTGACTCTATAGGCATAGACGGAACCTCACATTCTACCTACTCTCTGTTCTTGAAGCTGTTGGAGTTGGCTTCGACCTGAGTCGACATGGTGGTTTTCGTGGCGATCAGGTCATCTAACTTAAATGTCATATCTGCTAGGCCTTTGACAAGATGGGCCAAGCAATCAAGGGTTGGGTTCACTGGATTCATCTCAGAAGGTTCAGCGGGCGGACCATGCTAATGTTGAGAGTGTTGAGGCTGAGGTGGTGACTACTGGTGGTGTTGAGGTGGTGGAGGAAGCTGATATTGATGGCAGGTGAGAGGAGGATAGTTCTAGTATTGTGGAGGTGGGGCAGCCACATACTGGTGGTATGGTTGTGGCTTGCGGTATTGCGGCTGTTGGTACTGCTGGTGTTGCCTCCATTGGTTTTCGTACTGTTGAGGCTGAAGATACTATGGCGGGGGTTGTGAGGACTTCGCAAAACGACTACCCTGTGGTTGGTGATAGTGCTGGTTGGCTTGTTGCTGGCCCTAGGGATGTCCGGTTGGACGGACCAGCTGTGCACTGTTACTCCAAATAGCATTGACTTATTGAATCAAGGGTTATGGTGGGAAGGTTGGATCTGATGATGGAAGGAAGTCTGGCTGGTAGACAACCATCTGCTGCTGCGACTGGCCTTGATCGAGCGTTTGCGTGTAGTACACGTGCTGGACTGTCGGTGGCTGCTGGCTCGGCTGAGGTTGTTGTGGCAGTGATGGCTCATCTTTCTTGTCAACTGGAGCTTCGGTGGATGGTGTCGCCGACTGAACTAAACTAATGGTGCCCACCAGCAGCTCCAACTGCTTGGTGATCTGATCCAGCTTGTCGAGATTCTGCATCCTCTTTCCGATCACAGTGATTTCTCAAGGTCCTGTGATCACTTCTCAATGATATCAACCTTTGAGAGACAACCCCCGATGATGCTGAGGTTGGAGCTTGATGACTGAAAAATCACCAAGACTCGGGTGAATAAAATAGATCAAGGGTCGTTGCGACCCGGATCTCGGAGACAATTCAGTCAATCAAGAAAAAGGAAAGTAGACCACCAAACAGAATAAAAATCAAAGAAACACAAAGATAGTGGCCCTGGCAATTGGATTAGCCTGGTATAGCGACCAGGGTCGGACTCAGCGAGCACGTAATGGCCTCACGGCCTACGAAGTAGTCTAAAATAAAAATAAGATAAAAGAAAATACTTTTTGGTGGATTATTAATGTTTTTATATTTTTTTGGATTTTTTATATAATAAAGAAATAAGAAAAAACAAGCAAACAAGCAACTACAAACAATTATTTAACTACTCAAAAATCACCCAAAAATTCAAACAAATTGTTTTTATGTTTTTTTATATTTTTTTATGTTTTTGGTTAATTTTTGGTAATTTTCTAATTTTTATGGAATTTTATAAAAATAAAACAAGGCTGAAAATAAAAGACACTGTCCAGTCAGACTTGGAGGACCAAAATAAAATGGATAATGGTCCTATCAAGGTCTGAATGTAATTTTCCGGTAAAGATCAAAATACAAGGAAAAATTAGGCGCTGGATTTGTTAATTTTTTATTTTTCTTTTAATTATTAGAATTTTTATGGGTTTTTAGGGGTTTTATAATTTTTATAGGTTTTATAAATCTAAAAATGACCAAAATTTTGTCAGAAAATAAAACAACACAAAACACACAATATTTATTTTTTTTTTGTAATTTTCAAAGTTGTTTTAAATTTTTTTGTGAATTTTCTATCTAGACAGTAAGAAAAATGCTTGTTTTTGAATTTTTAAAAAAACATAAAAAGAGTAAAAAATGTCTCCAAAATTCAGAGAAAATTTTACACCATGGCAGGAGCCATGTTTCAAATTTTCATCAAATTCGGAGTAGGTTTGCTATTTTATTAAAATTAAAAACCAAGACACGGTACATAGGGACCTAACTGCAAATAAACTAAAGTTTTGGGCCCCTTGGATAACAAGGCTGGAAAACTCAGGGGCCTAAGTGTAAAAAGTCCCTGAGGCCACGCACGATACACGTGACTTAGGCTTGGAGGGACCTTTTTGTCATTCCAATTAATAAAAATATAAACAATAAAACACGAAAAGCACAGGGCAAGTTATGCAAATAAACCAAAGCTCACGTGTCGATGCACGTGTCCATCACACAGGGTTATAAATGTGAATCAAGCAAACAACAGGGTCCTCTATGCAATATTTACAAAAATAAAAGAACTACAAAATGTATTTACAGGACTAAATAGTAAATGCAAAAACTAGAGGGGCCTAAGAGCAATTACCCATTTATTAAATGTCGAGGGCTGGATGCGCGCCACGTGCTGGATCTGACGGTCGAGATGGCGCGACGCACAACGAAGGGAACCCTCGGCGCGATCGAACGACTGGGAACCTCCCACATGGAAGATCGGGCGGCTATGATGCGACGTGGGTATACGAAGGGACCTAGCTCGGATCGAATGGAGGAGGTTTAGCCACGTGGATGATCGGACGTCTCCTGTGCGACGTGGCTAAACCTCGCTGAACTGACGGTCAGGATCCACCCTCTGATGATCGAACAGCTGGCACGGCTCCTTGAATGGAAGTCTAAAATCTGATCTGGAGCTGGAATGAGATCGGACGGTCGGGGAGGATGCTCGATGAACTCGACGCCGGCGAGTTTCGCCGGGCTCGTGCGCATACAGGAGAGCTCCTCGGAGGCTGTTGAAGATCGGAGACGATGCACCTGGGCCTCCCGCGTCTAATGGGCTCCTCCGATGACACAACGGAGTTCCGGAGAGCTCAGGCGACACCAGCGGAGGCTGAGCTGCTGCTCCTGAATGTCGAAGCCCTCAGATGGGTCCTCTGGACCTGCAAAGCTATGTAACAGACTCCTGGGTCGAGGGCAAAGTGCCTCGACCCAGTTAGGGGTGGTGCAGGTGAACGATGCGCCGGGGTGAGGGGGCTCCGGCGAAGCGACGACGGGGGAGCTCCATTCCCAGTTCCTTTGTGAACTGGGTTGGATGGATGGGTGCAGAAGATGTGCGGGGGAAAGGCGAAGGTGGTGGGCGATTCCGATGATCGAGATGTAGGCGAGGGTGGTCGGAATCAGAGGTCGTCGGCGACAGAGCGATTTGGGCGAAAAGCTAAATTAGGGAAATAGAAAAGGAAAGAAGGCTACCTACTGGATGAGATCAACTGGGGAAGAGCTGGGGAAGCTCCAGGTCCTAGCCTCGAGGGGCGTCGGTGCCCGAGGCTCGAGCACCATGTCTGGGCGGCGCACGGCAATGCAAAGTCACCGGATCAGTGGTTCGGTCGCTCCCTCCTCGCTGCGACACGGCCGAACGCAAGCTGTCACTCTCGCGGTGGCTATGGAGGTCCTAGGGTGGAGTGAAATGATTCAAAGATGCGAGAAAATGGAGGCAGAGCTCAGGCTATATACGAGTGCAGGTCCGAGAAGAGAAGGTTGGGCAGGGTTTTACGAAGCGCGGATCCCAACGCGGATGAACGGGTATGGATCTCGGATGCACGAGGAAGAAGGAGAGCCCGGGAATTGCGGATATGGGCATCAGATCGAGTGTAGAGAATGTCGAGAAATCGGGTCGCGGGCTCAGATCCGGGGCTCAGTGGTCCAGGGGGGAGTTGACCGGGGGGTCAACGTCCCCCGTGAACCAGTCAGAACAGGTCACGTCAGAATTATTTGGAAATTAAAAATAAAATACTAAATGGCCGAATTAAGAAAAACTTAAAACATAAAAAATGTTTATTTATTTATAAACTATTTTTTTGTGATTTTAAATTGTATTTTCGAAATAAAATTAAGGTATTTATAATATAGTGTTATATATAGGTATGTATACAATATAGATTTTTAATTTTTGATTTTTAATTAACTATTTTTGTGCATTTTTATTCCCATTTTATATTTTATTTATTTATAGCATAAAATTAGGAATAAAAAGGTATTTTTATTTTATTTTTATATTTATTATTTATTTGCAAGGGTAAAATAAATAGGTATATACATTTATATACATGGTATATATACAATGTTCTTTTTGGTTTTTAATTTTGTTCTTTTTTATTTAATTTTTGTTTTCATGGTTTTTATTTTATTTATTTACAACATGAAATATAGTATATATACAAATTTTTATGGAAATTAATTTATATATTTACAAGGTGAAATAAATAGGGAAGAGTGTTCTATATACAAGGTGAATATATATACAAGGAAGATTATTTTTATTTTCTTTTTTTAATTTTTATATTTTTATTTTGATTTCGTATTTATAAATATTTACAAATATATACAAGCCCATTTTATTTTATTTTTAGAGGAAAATATTATTATTATTATTATATTTATAGGTATATTTACACATGAGCTCCCTTATCTCTCTCTACTTAGGCTTTTATGCAGTCAGGCCCATGCTGAGCCCTCCCTTGGTATTAGGTTGCTCAATTTTATTCTAGATATTTCTCTCTTTTTCTTTTGTTTCTTTATTCTTTTATTTTTGCACAAAAACATGCTAATTATTAGTTTTTACACAATGCATGCTTTTTGGTAATTATCTGTATTTACAAGTATCTACATGCATTTGCAAAGGTTTTTGTAGCTAAAATATAAGAATAAAGAGTGATGAATGAGTATTCATCACCCCCCTATACTTAACTTTGCTAGTCCCTTAGCAGACACTTATTTGAAAAAGAAGTGGAAAAGAGAAAGAAAAGAAAAAGAGGAGACTGTACATGGATCAAGGTTGAATATTAAACTTACCTTCATTAAATTGAGATATGGAGCTCGATTAGATCTTTAGATTATTAATGTGTCGGAACCTTATTTGGACTTAAGCTTAAAACTCAACAGCCTCTAAGTTCCACTAATCTATAACCAGGACTCCTCAATAATCCAGATTAGAACAAGTCACCAAACACAAACCCTGAAGACCATGAATCTTTCCTTGTACTGTGAATGTGAAGTATAAGCTCTCCACCTCAGAAATGGCAACTTGACAACCCTCCCCAACAATGTAACTCTATGACCCCAATCTGGCCACTCTTTCCTCGAGGAGCGGGGTATTCCCTTCTAAGTTGAAGTTCAACCGGCTCAAGAAGAGGGTAAGAAGATAATGGACCATGGCCAGTGTAGCCATGTATCCTTGGGAGCTCAACCAGTGTAGCCAAGTCTCCCTGCTGCAAGCTACATAAGGTGGGACATGAATCTCAAGCTTTGCTTATTGCACTATATACATACTCCGGTGGGATTATCATTTTCTATCAGACCCACTACTTTTTTGGGTTATTTTCTTTTTGCATTTTTTTTCAAGTGCATTTGTACAACATATACATGTACAACATATATACAAGGAGTTTTTTCTCTTGAGCCAGTAGCCTATCCCTCTTTTGAAGCATTATTGCAACCCACAACTCTCGTCGTTAGACCTCATGGCAACCAAACCAAGTTGAGACGCACTTCCTTCACTAAAAGAAGAAGAGAGGTTCCTCCTAGAAGTACTACCCTCATATGCTACCCCAAGTCAAGGAAGACTGCCTCCTCACCACCTCATCCGTAGAGAGCTCGGTGCAAAGTGTGGTGTCCAAGTAAAGCCATTGTCTATATGAGTCATGTGTGTGTTGTTAAGTGCTCTACTTAGGCTCATTGAGATGACATGTGATCATAGCTTAGTGGACTCAAAGAAATAAGTCACCATGGACCTGAAAAGCCTTAACCCTAAGCCCTATAAGGTTCCTCTTAGAAATTAGGTGGATTAAGATCTTAATCAAGCTCCATTTCCCAATTTAATTCCAGGCTAGTTTAGATGTCAACTATAATCTGGAAAAACTATATACATGTATATACAAAGATGCTATTTACACAATTTTTACAAACATGTAAAATTTTTGAAAAATGTTTTGAAATCATGGATGGATGAATGCATGAATGCAAGTTTTGCAAAATATTTAGACACATTTACACGAGATTTTTGCAAACTTTTGATTTTCAAAACATTTTGGAAAACTTTTGTACTATATACATAATTTTGATATGAAAATATTTACACAAACTTTACACAAAAAGTTTTTGAAAACATTTTTACAAAATAATTTGTACACTAGCTATGTATGTACAATAAGAGAATGTTTATTTACAGGAAAAATTTTTAATTTTTGTGAATTTTTAGGGTTTTTAGCCAATTTTATTTATTTACACACTCACGCAAAGTACGAGTTATGGCTAAAGTACATATGAAATATATACACACACCCCTATACTTAGCTCGAACGATGTCCTCAGAGTCAAGAGTGATGAAGAAGACATAACTCGTGCTATGTATAGGGAAGTGAAAAGAAAGGTTATATACAAAGAAGAATGAATGAATAGAAAATCAAGAAGATCTCGGCTTTTCCCCCTATACTTAGGATCAAATAATCCTAAGTATAGCAGGCTGTACACAAAGGGAAAACCGAGTGGCGAATGTACAGGGTCTACCCCCCTATACTTAGGGTGAAATATCCCTAAGTATAGGCAGCAAAAACAGGGGTAAAATGAATCAAAAGAAATACCCAAAGGTCCTACATCCCACCTATACTTAGGGTAAAGTGCACCCTAAGTATAGCATAATCAAAAGATGCAGAAAGAGATGTGGGACTAAAGAATGTAATGATATGGACATCTGGATCTATATAGGTCGGAAGAACAGAGATGCAATAGATGTGAGTGAAAAGACCACATCTCACGCAAAATGAATAGGGGCAACATCAACGACCTGCGGCTCATGATCTAGAAATGGCTTGAGTCGCTGACCGTTCACTCGAAAGGTACTCTCAGAAGACAACTCAGATATGTCAATGCTACCGTTGTCGTGTACCTGCCTCACAAGATAAGGTCCCTTCCATTTGCTATGTAGCTTCCCTGGAAATAGACGAAGCCTAGCATCAAACAACCATACTCTCTGTCCAGGCTCTCAAATGCTTGTGGCTGATGTGAGAATCATGCCACTTCTTCACTCTCTCCTTGTACTATAGGCTGTTTGAGAAGACAGTATCTCTAAGCTCCTCCAAGGCTGCTAACTCTGCCCTCCTCTGGTCTCCTACACTATCTGGATCCATAAAAATATCTGTGACTGCCCAAAGTGACCTGTGTCTCATCTCAACAGGTAAATGGCACGGCTAGCCATATACGAGGTGAAAGGGAGATGTGCCCAAAGGTGTCTTGAAAGACGTCCTATATGCCCACAAGACCGAGTCCAAAAGCTGTGACCAATCCTTTCGGTCAGGGCGGATGACTTTCTGTAATATAGTGTTGATCTCCCTGTTCGACACCTCGGCCAGACCATTTGTCTGTGGATGGTATAGAGTGGCAACTCGATGGTCTATGCCGAACTCGCTAGCAAGGGCCTTCACCTGGTCGTTGATGAAATGAGACCCCCCATCAGAAATTGACACTCGAGGGACCCCGAACCGCGTAATGATGTGCTTCCTCAAAAATATGCAAACTATCCTGGCATCAGCGGTTCGGGCGGGGATGGCCTCAACCCAACAACTCACATAATCAACGACTAGAAGAATGTACTCAAATCCATGACTCTTAGTGAATGGACCCATGAAATCGATGCCCCATGCGTCAAAAGCCTCACAGAAGTGAATGGGCTGCATCGGCATCATATCACGTTGTCCACAAGTGCCCATCCTCTGACAGTCAGTACACCTCTTCACGAACTCATCAGAGTCCTTAAAGAGGGTGGGCCACCACAGACTGGATTGGAGCACTTTCTATGTCGTTCTCATCCCAGAGTGATGTCCTCCTGCCTCAAGCTTGTGGCAATAAGTGAGGACACTATGGTGCTCCTCCTGAGGAATGCACCTACGCCAGAGGCTATCCCCTCCTTCATGGTAAAGGATGGGATCCTCCCAATGGTAGGACTTGGCCTTCGCGAGGAAGGTCTAAGCCTCTACCTGGGCCAACCTTGTGGGACTTTCTTAGCAACAAGAATGTTCACAATATCGGCATACCACGAGAGAGAGGCTATAGCAAGGATCGCCTCATCTGGGAAGGTCTCACAAATCGGGTCAATCTGCTCAGAATCCTCAAGATGCTCTAATCAGGAGAGATGATCCGCCACCACATTCTTGACTCCAGGCTTATCCTTAATCTCAATGTCGAACTCCTGGAGTAGAAGGATCCATCTAGTCAGTCTAGCCTTGGCATCCTTCTTTGCCATGAGGTACCTGATGGCAGTATGATCAGTAAACATGGTCACTCTAGATCCAATAATGTACGATCTGAACTTATCTAGGGTGAACACTACGACTAGCATCTCCTTCTCTGTGACTGTGTAGTTCCGCTGCGCGGAATCCAATGTGCGGCTAGCATAGTGGATATCAAATGGGACTCCATCCCTCCTCTGTCCTAGCACGGCCCCCATGGCAAAATCGGAGGCATCCGTCATGATCTCGAATGGGAGAGACCAATCAGGCGGCTGAAGAACAGGAGCCTCAACAACACAATGCTTGAGAGTCTCAAAGGACGAAAGACACTTGTCATTGACAAGGAACTCGGTGTCTTTCGTCAGCAGGTCAGTCAACGACCGGGCAATCCTGCTGAAATCATGAATGAATCGTCGGTAGAAACCGACGTGCCCCAGGAATGACCGTAACTGCCGCAAATTGGACGGCGGTGCAAGTTTTCTAATGACATCTACCTTGGCCTGATCAACCTCCATGCCCCTGTTGGAGATGATATGGCAAAGCACCGTCCCTTGAGTCACCATGAAGTGACTCTTCTCCCAAGATAGCACCAAGTGAACCTATACACATCGCTGAAGGACTCGGTCTAGGCAGTCAAGACAGGAGTCGAATCCGTCGTCGTAAACCGAGAAATCATCCATGAAGACCTCCAAGCACTCCCCTACCATGTCTGAAATGATCGAAAGCATGCATCTCTGAAAGGTCGCAGGGGAATTGCATAGCTCAAATGGCATGCGTCGGAAGGCGTATGTGCCGAAGGGACAGGTAAAGTGGTCTTATCCTGGTCCTCTGGAGCGATGGCCACCTGGTTGTAGCCCGAGCATCCATCCAGAAAACAGTAGTGGCTCTTCCCCGCCAGTCTCTCAATGATCTGATCTATAAAGGGCAGGGGGAAATGATCCTTCTTGGTGGCCTGGTTGAGTCCCATGTAGTCAACGCAGACCCGCCAAGAAGTGGGTACCCGCGTAGCAATCTCCTCTCCAGACTCGCTGACTACTGTAGTGATGCTCGTCTTCTTGGGCACCACATGCAAAGGGCTGACCCACTTGGAGTCGGAGATGGGGTAGATAAAATCGGCGCTCTACCATTTCGATATCTCCTTCATGACAACCTCTCTCAGATTCGGGTTCAGCCACCGCTGGAACTCACGCGACAGCTTCGCCTCATCCTCGAGATAGATATGGTGGGAGCACAGGACCAGACTTATCCCCTAGAGATCTACTACGCTCCATCCAATCGCCTTGCGGTTCTTTTCAAGAACCCCCATCAGACGGGATTCTTGCTCTCCAGTCAAATTGGCGGAGATAATGACTGGGTACATCTCATGCTCACCCGCAAGGAATCTGTACTTCAGCGATGCAGGAAGTGGCTTCAGCTCTGGACAACTGGGTGCTGGTGGATCTGGCCTCTGAAAAGTCTGCGTGAATGCTGCCAAATCTGCATGGGAGAATTGAAACTCTCCGTCACTCTCAGAAACTGGAGAAGGCTACCCTAATGGACTGTCTCTGCTTTGCTCGGCATCTACCTCCTGCCCATCTGTAGGCTCAGTGGAAATCAGGTCTGGCATATAATCATCACAATCTGCCCAGTTAGACTCTGACTCCGAGGGATCTATATCATCCAAGGTGGCATCAGTACCACTATCATCACACAAATCAATGTCGCGGTCGAGAACCGGCTCTGCTACCTCTGAAGTATCCTGGACCAGGAATGTGCTCTCCAAGCTTTCCTCTACTGTTGTCTCTGCATCAGCGGAATCTGAAAGTGAGAGGATGGCCTGTGTTGCTGGGTTTGCCCAAACTGCCTCGTCATCTGTGATTACAAAGTCACAGTCCTGGTGGATGTCTAGCTCGGCATCTGTCATCTGCACTGTATCTGAAGTGGTCTCTGAGCATGATCTGTCTCTGGCTCTGCTGTCCTCGACCGTCTCTATTTGTACACTTTCGCCCTCGATGTGAAAGTATACCTTCCCGCTATCATGGTCAGTCACTGCCTTGGCTGTGGCCAAGAACGGGCGACGGAGAATGATGGGGGTATCAGTCACTGAATCAGGGATCTCCATGTCCAACACTACGAAGTCCACGGGGAATCGCATGCCCTGAATCGTGACGACAACGTCTCGCAACAACCCCTTCGGCCTCTTGATAGATCGATAAGCAAACTGAAGGACTGTCCTACTCGGTCTAAGAGTGCCCAACTCGAAGCGGCCGAGAAGGGCTGCCGGAAGTAGGTTGATCAACGATCCACTGTCTAATAGAGTGTGGTCAAACCTCTGCTCACTGATATGGCATCTGACATACGGGACTCCTGAATCTGGCCTCCTGGCCGACAGACGGTTTTGGATCGCGAAACAAGTAGCTTTCGTCAGCACATGAATCTCTGAGTGGTGGTTCCTCCTCTTCCTCCTGACTGTAGTCCTGTCTCCGAGGGAACACTGAAGAAGAGGGATGTGCTGCAAAGCCTCCTGAAGAGTCAGATGTATATGAAACCGATCTATCATCTACTGGCTGAACTCTTCCTGCTCTCTCTTTTTGGGATTTTCATTTTTCTTCCCCTTCCCCATCTGAAGGGCTCTATGGAAGGGGATCACAGGGTCCTTCTCAGATGAAGGACTAGGAAAGGGTCTAGACGGTTCGATGACCAGATCCACACATACATCATGCACCACAGTGGGACCAGAAGAAAATAAACCCTTTCCTTTATTCACAATAGTGTTCCGAGATACATCAGTAATAGGAAAAACAACATGAATCTCAGAAGACTTTGTGGCATCATCACCACCATCGGCTGGGAGACGGGCGGCCTCAGTACCGCGCTCTGGCTCGGCAACACGGGTGGCCTCAGTACCACCTCCTCCAACTGGTGAAACGACGACCTCAGTACCGGCGGTGGGATCAGCATCCGTGGTGGCATCAGTACCATCGTCATCATCTCTAGCGGCCTCAATACCGCTCTCCTCCTTGCCTGGTGCTCTGGATGTATCCTCAGGGTGTCGCTCAGACGAGTCGCCGCCTGTTGGCATCCTACCGCTCCTAAGTGTGCAAAATCAGTATCAAAAAGATATGCAGACATATCACCAAATGCAACACTAGGAGTGGCATACACAGTACAAGCTACCTGCTCAGATTTCCTCTTCAGGTTGTTGGGATTAGGCTCAATTTGGGCAGGGATGGCGGCCTTCCCTCTCACGATGTCCCGCATCTCCTGGCGGAACTCGTCCATCTCCCATCGAAAAGTAGTCTGCTGATCTGTGAGAAGGCGGGCTATATCATCCAAGGTGGGGTTCTCATGAGAACCCGACCGGTAGCCACTCTAGTAGTGAGGCTGCTGGAAAGTGTGTTGTGGCTGAGAGGGGTAAGAATGTGGCTGATGCTACGGCTGGTGAGGCTGATCACGCCTCCAAGACTGTCCCTGCTGATAGGGACGAGGACCATACTGTGACGACTGATGCTGCTGCTGTGGTGGGTACACTGGGGGCTATTGCTGCTGGTGATCTCTCTGATGGTCGTAC
The DNA here is from genome assembly GCA_037367405.1 of Ottelia alismoides. Taxonomy (NCBI): domain Eukaryota; kingdom Viridiplantae; phylum Streptophyta; class Magnoliopsida; order Alismatales; family Hydrocharitaceae; genus Ottelia; species Ottelia alismoides. The sequence continues at coordinate 667,516 of JAZKJV010010570.1, read as the reverse complement.
TGACCACCCTAACCAGACGGGTGCTGCTGGGGATGGGCACCTCTGGTCCCCCAACGGAATCCGGGATGGTCTCGTCGGATACCGGGTTGGGGGCGGTCATAACAAATCCCGTTGACATCCATCAACGGTTCAGCATCGTACTGGGGTGGCGGGAGCACTGCCAGAGGCTGATCCGGCTAGTATACCACCATCTGCATGTTTGGAGACGGTGGTGACTGGTAGGTGGGCTGCGGCTGCTGGTACGGCTCTGCCTGTACAAGATGGACCTGTCTAGGTTGCTGGTGGGAGCTGGATCACTGGGACAAGCTGCTGCTGCTACTCGGATCGCCTCGTGCCTGAAGACGAGGCTGTGAAGCCGTCTGTGCCTCCTGGAGACACGAGCTGTGTCTTCAGGTCCCTCAGAGTCTGTGCCATCTGCTCCATCTACATGATGCCCTGACACTGCTTCTTCTCGATAATCTCCATCCGGTCCAGCTTCTCGCTGATAATCCCCATGTCCGCGGCTGATGACTCGGCCTGTGCTGCTGCTACCGCGGACGAACTGGAAGGACCGGCGTCGACCCGTGCTATCCTCTGGTACTGCACGGTCTGTGGCTGCTGGGGTCTGCCCTGAGTTTACAATCAGGTCTGGGACATCACCATATAGTTCTCAGCCATCTCCTCATAGATGGCCCAGACCTCATCGTGATCCTTGGCGAAGTAAGACCCGCCACAAGAAGCGTTCACCAAGCCCTGAAGCTCTGGTGTCAGCCCGCTGAAAAAGCTCTGAACAAGGTTCGGCTTGGAAATGTCGTGGTGCGGGCATCTGTCGGTCAGCTCTCGAAACCTCTCCCATGCCTCGTGAAATTGCTCGTTGGGGAGCATGGAGAAGTTGCTGATCAGGGCTCTAGCGGCATTCGTCCGCCCGAGTGGATAGTACTTATTCAAGTACTCGGTGCAGAGCTGCTCCCAAGTGTAGACAAACTTCCCCAAGTGCTTCAGCCAGGTGGCTGCTCTATCAGCTAAGGAGAAGGGGAAGGCAATCATCCTGATGGTGTCCTGGTCCACCTGACGATCGTGGATAGTGCTGCAGATCATCAGAAACTCCTAGAGGTGGAGATGGGGATCCTCAGTGGCGAGCCCATGGAAACGGGGGAGGAGCTGCAAAGTGTTCGGGGGGAACTTGAAGTCCCCCACGATGGCTAGTAGAACAACCCAATATAGCATCAGTGTCGATCTGGGGTTGTGTAACTCGCGCATCGGTCTCAGTGGATCTGCTGCAGCTGCTGCGGCTGCTGCCGCGGCCTCATCGGGTAACCTCGGCCCGTCTGTACGCTGCTCTCGCTCTGCTCTCATCTGCTCCATCTCGCACCTCATTTCTAACATGAATGCTCCCTGATCCCTCAACTGCTGCTGCACTGTCTCCAGGGAGGCGATCAGGGTGGAGTTGATCGCACCCTGGTCCAGAACGAAATGCTCAGGCTGCAAACCTCTAGTGCGATCATCACTATTGCCGGCCATAGTCTCTGTAAAATCAAACGATCCAAACTCAGGTGCCGATAAATCTGATAGTCTCTCCTCTGGCACTGGTCTCTTGGAACAGAAAGAGAGGGGGTCGAGGGGGAACAGGGTGGAGTCGTACTCGGGTTTGGAGAGCGGGTCTCGGCTCTCGCGAACCAACCTAGATGACCGGGTAGACGTGCCCGAAAGCGGTGCAGCCAGAGGCTACCTAAGAGATCTTCTGCCCATCATCTTGATGTGGCGAGTAGTGTGGATGAGATCTGGAAACAACTACGATCATAAGCAAACCCCCAATTCACCAACGCAATGCGAGCTGAAGACTGTAAATGCTCGGTCGATTATCTTGTCAATTTTTATTTTGGTGAACAGTCAGGATATCAGAGCGATTACGTGATTGTTAGGATACCTGATATTTCCTCAGCCGACTGTCCCATACAGAAATAGCTGGCAATCAGTCGAGAAGAATATCGGAGGGCTCTACCTAGTGTTCGGGGTCACTCTCTCGTACAATCAAACCAGACAATGAGGGGGTTGCTCTCCACAAGACAGATTTTTTATAAGTGAGGTGTCTTTTAGGGTCGATTGTGTTAGCAGTCCCAAATTTTATTGTTTTTCTTTTTAAATATTTTTCTATGTAAACAAAAACGCCTAACAAAATTTTCAGTTCTCCTGGTTATTAAGTCAAAAACATGGGGAGGAGACGAAAAAGCCGATGCGCGATGAAATCAATGATGCATGCAGAGTAAGAAATGCGTACCTGTCTCCAGCAGTCTACATGTAATATGATTTGCGCAGAATTGAAAGACTGAAATAAAACTACCTAAATGGTGCAGGCGAAAAATCGAGTCCCTAAACAGGCAATTTCTACTCAAAAGAACCGTCTAGCTGGTCACTAGCCTCCGATCCAGAAGGTCCGGTATCGGTCTACCCCTCCTCCTCCCGACAAATCGGGTTCAGGAGCAGCGCTTGGCAGGGCAGGCTGCGGCACGTAGGCTCGAAGGAAGCAAGTCAGCTATTTTTATTAATCTTTTATTTGTAGGTCCAATTAGCGAAGTATAGGTACAAGCAGATAGATTAGGTGTTTGGATCCTACTAGTAACGACACAATCAACAGAAATTCCTAAGGCTAGGGGCTCGATAAAAACCATGAGAAACCGTAAAAGGTAGTGAAAAATAGAAAGCCGTGTAAAAAGCCGTGAAGAAAACCGACTAGACTGGGTCCCCCGAGCACACAGGTGCTTGGCGAAACAGACCCGAAAGAGTCTAAGTCTAAGTCCTGTTGTGTTATTACAATAAATCAAATGTTACTGGAATAAAACCTAATCTAAGCCTCTCCCACTCAACTGCTCCTCACGCTCTCCTGCGGCTCCGTGTAGAAGGGAGCCGCCTCCGATCACCGCGGTTGCGCCGGCTTCTCGAGAGTCGCCGCCTCGGTCCTCGGGCCCTCGTAAGAAAACAACAGAGTGTTATCAACCAGATAAAATAATCAAATATAGGCAGGAAAAATAAACAGGGGTATATGTGCAAAAATAGAAATAAAATAAACAAGCAAAAGCAAGCAAAAACAAAAACAAAAGAAAAGAAAGGAAAATAAAAGAAAATAAAAATGAAAGAAAAATAAAAAGCCGCGAAAAGCCGCGAGCTCAGAAAGAGCCGCGAAAAGCCCCGAAAAAGAAAAGAAAAAGAAAATGAAAACTAAAGCGACTACTAAGCCGCGCTCCCCGGCAACGGTACCATTCTGATGACCGCAAAATCACCAAGACTCGGGTGAATAAAATAGATCAAGGGTCGTTGCGACCCGGATCTCGGAGACAATTCAGTCAATCAAGAAAAAGGAAAGCAGACCACCAAACAGAATAAAAATCAAAGAAACACAAAGATAGTGGCCTTGGCTATTGGATTAGCCTGGTATAGCGACCAGGGTCGGACTCAGGGAGCACGTAATGGCCTCGCGGCCTATGAAGTAGTCTAAAATAAAAATAAGATAAAAGAAAATGCTTTTTGGTGGATTTTTAATGTTTTTATATTTTTTGGATTTTTTAATTAATAAAGAAATAAGAAAAACAAGCAAACAAGAAACAACAAACAATTATTTATCTACCCAAAAATTCAAACAAAAATGTTTTTATGTTTTTTATATTTTTTTATGTTTTTGGTAAATTTTTGGTAATTTTCTGATTTTTATGGAATTTTATAAAAATAAAACAAGGTTGAAAATAAAAGACACTGTCCAATCAGACTTGGAGGACCAAAATAAAATGGATAATGGTCCTATCAAGGTCTGAAGGTAATTTTCCTGTAAAGATCAAAATACAAGGAAAAATTAGGCACTAGATTTATTAATTTCTTATTTTTCTTTTAATTATTAGAATTTTTATGGGTTTTTAGGGGTGTTGTAATTTTTATAGGTTTTATAAATCTAAAAATGACCAAAATTCGTCAGAAAATCAAACAACACAAGAGACATAACATTTATTTTTTTGTAATTTTTAAAGTTGTTTTAATAATTTTTTTATGAATTTTCTATCTAGACAGTAAGAAAAATGCTTGTTTTTGAATTTTTAAAAATAGTAAAAAGAGTAAAAAATATCTCCAAAATTCAGAGAAAATTTTACACTATGGCAGGAGCCATGTATCAAATTTTCATCAAATTCGGAGTTGGTTTGCTATTTTATTAAAATTAAAAACCAATACAAAGTGCACAGGGACCTAACTACAAATAAACTAAAGTTCTGGGCCCCTTGGATAACAAGGCTGGAAAACTGAGGGTCCTAAGTGTAAAAAGTCCTCGAGGCCACGCACGATACACGCGACTCAGGCCTGGAGGGACCTTTTTGTCATTCCAATTAATAAAAATATAAACAATAACACACGAAAAGCGCAGGGTAAGTTATGCAAATATCCCAAAGCTCACGTGTCGATGCACGTATCCATCACACACAGGGGTATAAATGCGAATCAAGCAAACAACAGGGTCCTCTATGCAATATTTACAAAAATAAAAGAACTACAAAACGTATTTACAGGACTAAATAGTAAATGCAAAAACTAGAGGGGCCTAAGAGCAATTACCCCTTTATTAAATGTCGAGGGCTAGATGTGCGCCACGTGCTGGATCTGACGGTCGAGATGGCACGACGCACAACGAAGGGAACCCTCGGTGCGATCGAACGGCTGGGAACCTCCCACGTGGAAGATCGGACGGCTATGATGCGACATGGGTATATGAAGGGACCTAGCTCGGATCAGACGGAGGAGGTTTATCCACTTGGATGATCGGACGTCTCCTGTGCGACGTGGCTAAACCTCGCTGAACTGACGGTCAGGATCCACCCTCTGATGATCGAACGGCTGGCGCGACTCCTCGAATGGACGTCTGAGATCTGATCTGGAGCTGGAGGGAGATCAGACAGTCGGGGAGGATGCTCGATGAACTCGACGCCGGCGAGTTTCGCCGGGTTCGTGCACGTACAGGAGAGCTTCTCGGAGGCTGCTGAAGATCAGAGACGATGCGCCTGGGCCTCCCGCGTCTAATGGGCTCCTCCGATGATGCAACGGAGCTCCGGAGAGCTCAGGCGACACCAGCGGAGGCTAAGATGCTGCTCCTGAATGTCGAAGCCCTCAGAAGGGCTCCTCTGGACCTGCAAAGCTATGCAACATACTCTTGGGTCGAGGGTAAAGTGCCTCGACCCGGTTAGGGGTGGTGCAGGTGAACGATGCGTCGGGGTGAGGGGGCTCCGGCGAAGCGATGGCGGGGGTGCCCCATTCCCAGTTCCTTTGCGAAATGGGTTGGATGGATGGTTGCAGAAGATGCGCGGGGGAAAAGCGAAGGTGGTGGGCGATTCCGATGATCGAGATGTAGGCGAGGGTGGTCGGAATCAGAGGTCGTCGGTGACGGAGCGATTTGGGCAAAAAGCTAAATTAGGGAAATAGAAAAGGAAAGAAGGCTACCTACTGGATGAGATCGACTGGGGAAGAGCTGGGGAAGCTCCAGGTCCTAGCCTCGAGGGTCGTCGGAGCCCGAGGCTCGAGCACCACGTCTGGGCGGCGCACGACGGCGCAAAGTCACCGGATCAGTGGTCCGGTCGCTCCCTCCTCGCTGCGACACGGCCGAACGCAAGCTGTCACTCTCACGGTGGCTATGGAGGTCCTAGGGTGGAGTGAAATGATCCAAATATCCGAGAAAATGGAGGCGGAGCTCAGGCTATATACGAGTGCATGTCCGAGAAGAGAAGGTCGGGCAGGGTTCCACGAAGAGTGGATCCCAACGCGGATGAACGGGCGTGGATCTCAGATGCACGAGGAGAAGGAGAGCCCAGGATTTGCGGATATGGGCATCGGATCAAATGTAGAGAATGTCGAGAAATTGGGTCGTGGGCTCGGATCCGGTGCTCAGTGGTCCAGGGGGGGAGTTGACCGGGGGGTCAACGTCCCCCGTGGACCAGTCAGAATAGGCCACGTCAGAATTATTTGGAAATTAAAAATAAAATACTAAATGGACGAATTAAGAAAAACTTAAAACATAAAAAATGTTTATTTATTTAAAAACTATTTTTAGTGATTTTTAATTATTTTTTCGAAATAAAAATAAGGTATTTACAATATAGTGCTATATATAGGTATGTATACAATATAGATTTTTAATTTTTGATTTTTAATTAATTATTTTTGTGCATTTTTATTCCCATTTTATTTTTAATTTATTTATAGCATAAAATTAGGAATGAAAAGGTATTTTTATTTTATTTTTATTATTTTTTTGCAAGGGTAAAATAAATAGGTATATACATTTATATACATGGTATATATACAATGTTCTTTTTGGTTTTTAATTTTGTTCTTTTCATTTAATTTTTGTTTTCATGGTTTTTATTTTTTTTATTTACAACATAAAATATAGTATATATACAAATTTTTATGAAAATTAATTTATATATTTACAAGGTGAAATAAATAGGGAAGAGTGTTCTATATGCAAGGTGAATATATACAAGGAAGATTATTTTTATTTTATTTTTTGATTTTTCTATTTTTATTTTGATTTTGTATTTACAAATATTTACAAATATATAAAAGACCATTTTATTTTATTTTTAGAGAAAAATATTTTTATTATATTTACATGTATATTTACACATGAGCTCCCTTATCTCTCTCTACTTGGGCTTTTATGCGGTCAGGCCCATGCTGAGCCCTCCCTTGGGATTAGGTTGCTCAATATTTATTCTAAATATTTCCCTCTTTCTCTTTTGTTTCTTTATTCTTTTATTTTTGCACAAAAACATGCTAATTATTAGTTTTTACACAATGCATGATTTTTGGTAATTATTTGTATTTACAAGTATCTACATGTATTTGCAAAGGTTTGTGTAGCTAAAATATAAGAATAAAGAGTGATGAATGAGTATTCATCAGAGCTCTCATTTCTCTCCACCTCACAAGACTCTGCCATATGGACTTGCTTCTGGAGGACATGTGGTTGCTTCAGATATGCCTTGGATGAAGAGAGGGCAGCCTATCCTTCAGCCATTTCCTCAAAAATCTGCTAGACCACATCTTCATCATTATTGAAATGTGATCCCCCATCGGCTTTGTCAACGAGCTGTTGGATTTATACGTTCAGGCCCCCGAAGAACTGTTGGACCAAGCTGATCCTGGGAATTTCATGATGGGGGCATTTCTCATGCAAATCTGTGTATCTCTCCCAAGCTTCGTGAATGCTTTCATGTGCCCTCGGGGAGAAGTTACTAATTCTGACTCGCATCAAGTTGAGCTGGCGGAGAGGATAGAACTTTTGCAGGAAAGCAGACTTCAGCTCCTCCCATGTACTCACGACCTTTCCCAAATGATTGACCCAATATAGGGCCTTATCTTGTAGACTGAAGGGGAACACCATCATCTTCACTACATCCAATGGAACATTGGGGTAGTGGGTAGTACGACAGATGCGTGAAAATTACTGCAGGTGAATGTTAGGCTCTTCGCTGGTGTTCCCGTAAAAAGAAGAGAGAAGAGAAAGGAACCGAGGCTTCAGCTCGAAGTGAGCATGCGCCGGTGGTATGAGGATCCACTCAGTCATCTGGTTGTCTCCAGGGTTATATGTCTCTTTCAGTATAGGTTTTGGCCTCCTTTGTTCCGGTTCTTCCTCATCGGGGTTCTCACATGGTCCTAGTCCTCCTCCTCCTAGTTTGTCTCCTCCTCCTGCTGGTCTGTTCATGACATCATCCAGCATATCCTGAAATGCAGTCGGTGCTAGTGCCTGCTCTATCAGTTGCAGCTGAATGGCCATGATAGATGCCAACAACTGAGCGTTCGCCTGATTCTGATCAGGCATCTGTACCTGCTCTAGCGTGAAGGTGGCTACTGACCCTTGCCTTTTCCTGGAGGAGCCATTTCAGGATCTGAATCTAAAGAGATGAATTCCATGTTTGGATCCCGGACTAGTAGTGTCTTCTATCTGCAATGCAAAAAATCTCCAATCAGACCACTAGCAATTGAATCTTCAGCTGCCAAGATGGATCTGGAATTAGGGTCAATTCCGGAGTGTTGTTAATGAAAAAGATGTGGGACGTAATTGACTGTCATTCATAATGGCGAAGGTGGGATAAAGGTAATACCGATTTATTGGGTGGATGAGAAGGGTGGATAGAAGACGAGGAGCCTAGAAATCAACCCGCAAGGTTTGGATTGGGTTCTTGGGAATCTTCTCGAATTATTAACGAAGACAAGTCAATGGAATCGATGTAGGTGTCGACGGGGTTCCGACTAAGTCATCCATGATCAACATCGTAAAGTAAGAAGGAGATCAATACAGGAGGAAAGATACGGTAGTCATCAAAGGAGAGAAAATGGAGTGTAAAAAAGTAGAAAGGCTCGAATTATGCGGGGGTCAACAGGAAGACACATGACAAAATTTACACAAATGTGCGGGACTTTATTCTTGGTACCTTAATCTAGATCCATATAAACACAAGGTTTTACCAACTCACACCATGTGAAGCTGTGAATGTTCAGCTATTTATTATTTTTTAGTTTTAGAGTTGTTAGTTTCAGACATATCTTTTAACAAGTCCTTAGCATTCCAACCCTATAGGAGAGAGAATACTGCCAGAAAAGTATCCCATACATGTCTTCCTCCTTTGTAACCTGTAGTCTGCACTTTTTGAGGTCCTTGTAACCCTTGTTGGATCCCTACACAACCAAAGAAATAGAGAGAGGAAGCTGATAGGAGAAACCACTACTTCAGTCTCACTCGCAACGGAATCACCCGTGAACGTGTAGGAACCTACTCGGACTCAAACCGATGAGACAGACACCCCTGTGAAGGCGTGGCCTATGCTCAGTACTTCAAACCTTGTCGATGTTCCACACAAGGCGGGAACACCATCGTTGACAAGGCCCTACTTGCTCACATACTATAGAAGCGCCATTACTTCGGAAATCCATATGACACACAAGGCAGTTATAGATTGGGTTTTGGGCGCTAATCCTTAGTGGATCGTGCCTTGCTCATGGGAGGGGTTTTGGTCCCCTCCGATGGTACCTGAAAACAATGAGGGCTTTAAGAACCCAATACAATCATAGTCCATTATGGATTTTAATTAAGGTCAACATTTATTTAGTTGTCCCCTTGTTTTAATTTTTTGAGTTTTTACTTTTTTTGAATCTCTTTTCATACAACTACCTAACATTTTTGTAGATTTTCTTTTAAGTCCTAGGTGATTAAAATTAGATGGAGATAGCAAAAAAGCCATGCAAGTTGATTCAATGATGGAAATATCACCATTGAATCTACTGATGCATGCTGAGTTAGAGGACTTATAGTGCTTCCCAGCTCTCTCCATGCGGTATGCAAAACAGAATTTTTTAAACCTATTCTACATGGCAGTGTGCAATCGTCAAAATTACCCTAATTGTGAAGATGAATTGTTAGTCATTCAAAAATAAGACCATGGTCCGATCTCTGATGCCGATCGGTGCCCGCTACAACGGGTCCTGCACGCGCTATATACAACATCTCTCAGCACGTGGTCTCAAGTCCAAATTTCTAACATTTATTTATTCGATTAGATCTAAACATCAAGGTCTATAGGAACAAACATTCTTATTAAGGTTTGGACCTAGTTACCGAGTCAAGCAAACTATGTCTAGGGTCTCCATGCAAACAAAACAAAATAAGGTGGAAAACTCAAAACAATGGAAAATAAAATAAAAGAAGGCAAGAAAACTCGGAAAACTACAACGACGCCCCTTGGTGAATAGACACCCGGTCACTGGATCTCGTTGTGGAGAGTATAGTCCAAGTTAATATTTACATGCCAGAATTGTCTCTCTCTCACCAATAATTATATAAATGAAATCTAATCTATTTCTAAGCTAAATCCCTCTCTTTCCTTCCTTGATACCCTCTCTAGTTGATCACAAAGAGAAGACCAACCTCCTCCAAGCTTGGCTGCATCGACCTCTTAAAAAGGCATCCTCTTGTGGTGGGCCCTCTTATAAAAGTCACAAAAAGATGGTATTAGTATTATTAATCAACTTAAATCAATTGAGCTATAAAAAAAGGAATTAATGAATGAAAATGAATCAATAAATAATTAATTCAATAAATATTCATAGCAATAAATCAAAGATATATGACTATATACCAATACGAATGACAAAACTAGGCTACGCTCATTGCTCCCCGGCAACTGCGCCATCTGATGACCAGATTTTTTGCAAAGATCTTGTCAATCCACAAGGAGGACCATAGTCGTTGAAGCGACCCCAAAACAAAAACCCTGATTGATCAGCAATTAACTCACAACAAAAATAAAGCAATGAATAGTAAAAATGTGGAGCTAACATTTATTATCTCTATCATAAAATGCATAGTGAGCAAGGATGTAGAGGTTGAACCGTATAGAGCAAAACATGTAGCCTATGGTTATTTATTTACAACCACGTGATTCATCATGCATATACATCTATCTTTATTTGGTTTTTTGGATTTTATGAATTTATTTTTTTTATTTTTTTTATTTTTTATTTTCTTTTTATATTTTCCATGATTTATATTTCTTTTTCATTTAAATAGAAGATATATACATATGTCTATACATATAATATAAGGTATACCTAGGTACTATATATATAAAAAATGGAAAAAAAGTTAAAATATAGTAATACATATTTTGTGCTTTTTATATTTTTTCTTTTTTTGTTATTTTTCGTGAATTTTTGCAAATTTTTACATATTTTTAAAGTCAAAAATACCCCAAATAAGGGATTAATTACTAATATAAAATTGATTTGAGTGTTAAAAATACCAAATAAGTTTCAAAATTATCCAAATCAGTTCTAATACGTAAATATTTATATAGAGAAAATTATAAATAGAAAAACCTATTTTTTAATTTTTAAAGATTTTTATAAAAGATTTTGGGGATTTGCGATTTTTAAGGATTTTATTTTTCCATTTTTAGTGATTTTTGGTTTGTAATGAAAATATGATAAAATATACTTCATTTATTTTTTGTGGAATTTTTAAATGTATTTATACTTTTTTTGGTATTTAATAAGTTAGATAGGGAAAAAAGGTTCCATTTCATTTCTAATAAATGATTAAAATGACCATAAATACAAAGTGAACGTGTGACGTGAATGCATATGGCATGAGGCATCTAATCATATTTTTATGTGTTTTTCGGAGCACATTAGTTATATTTAATAAAATAGATGAAAAGCAACAAAAATATATGTCCTGGTAGGGGCATTTTTGCAATAAAAATAAATCTAAGTATGCATATGCAAATAACCCAAAAATATACAACGTATTTAAACATTTCTTGAACTTTTTCATAATTATAAAATTACTAGGGATATACATGCAATTTGCCTAGCTGATGTGGGACGACACATGAGCTGAGCTGGACTGGACCAAAATGTAAATACAAAAATTATAGGAGCCAAGTTGCAAAAAGTCCATTTATTTTTAAACGCTTTATTTTTTACAGTACAAAATAATAAATGCAAAAAGTTCGGGAACAAATATGAAATTTACCCCATAAGGCATGCGATCAGACAGTTTAGCAATCCTCACTTGGACATGTGTCGTGCGATGGACGGTGGATACCGATTCATAGATCAGCGAATGAGGTTAGATCGTGTGGTAGGATCTGACGACCGAGACGTGGCATAATCTGATGGTATCTGCTGCATCGGAAGGTCCCTCGTCGATCGGACGGTGGATACGGCGGTTGGAAGAACAAGGAAGGAACTCTCTGCTAGCGAGTTTGTTCGGACGATATCGCCCTCCGCCATCAGTCTTTGCTACTCCAAAAGGGGTCCAGATGCTCCCGGGGAGGTCCTCTAATGGTTGGAGCCATCAGAATGGGCAGAGGGACACTAGAGCACCACCACAAGTTCGGAGAAGGGCTGGTGCTTCAAGTGCCTCCAGCGAACTTAGATATCAACTCCATGCACCTATTTCCACTTTGAACCTACACAGGACAACAAAGCGACCGAGGGCAAGATCCCTCGGCTCGTTAAGTGGCGAATAGGTGGTGTAGGGTAGTTGGGTAGAGAGGTCCGGAGGCAGGGCAGAGTGAGGTCCTCGATTTCCAGATCTGGGGACGATCATGTTGGCTTGATGAGTGAAAAACGTGGAGCATGCGATGGGGGAGGGAATGAAGGCGATCTAAGTGACGGAGATTGGGTTGATTACGCACAGAGGAGCTCGCCGGAGCTCAGCTCCGGCGAACTATGCCAACCCCTAATTACCCTAATTTAACTACCTAAACCCTAAACTAAGAACAGGGAATTAAACCTACGACCAAATGTAATTTTAAAAAAATGATAAAAGACAACTCTTATACTTGGGGTTGGCCAGGGAGCAGGGTCACCGGCAGGACGACCGTGGGTGCACCTCCGTGCTCCTGGAGCATTGTCGGACCTCATACCGCCTCCTCCTGTTACGAGAAGACTAGCTGGATCCACAACGAGGCCTCCTAGACTCGAGATAGTGACCAAAAACTCAATGGAAGATGGAGGTGGTTATTTAGAAAACAAGGTAAACACCCTTATTGACCGGACAAAAATACAAATTCGAGCATATATACAAGGGATCCAATGGTTGTCATGTATGTACAATGATCAATGATCATTTTGTGTGAAGGAGACGAAGGCGATGGATGGAAGAGATGCCCAGGAAAAAGGCACAAAATTGGGGAGATGAGGGGCTGCGTCAAGTCAGGGGCTATGGGGAGACTTGACCGGGTAGTCAACAATCCCTGGAATGGGATTGGTCCAGCTCAGCCGCTAAAGGACAAAGCAGCGGGCGTATTAAAAAATAATTATTTTAAAAATTGTAAATGTTTTTATTATTTTTTAGTATAAAATAAAAAATTGTTTATTATTTTATGTGGCATTTTATCATGATTTTTATTTTTTGACTTTATTTATTAGTAGTTAATTTTTAGTGGTGTATTTATAAGTATATTTGCCTATATTTTGACTATTTTATTTTATTATTTTGTTCTTTTATTTTATATATTTATAACTTATTTTTATGTGTATAAATATATTTTTTATTTTATTTTTGATGTTATTTGTACACTTAAATAAATAGATATGTGTAGTTTATAGGTATACTTATTGGTGTTTTATTTTTGTTTTATACGCTCCTTTTTATTTTAATGCATTTTCTTTTGTTTTATTTTATCTTTGTATTTTTAATATAATATAAAAAATATTTACATTATTATAAAAATATAAATGAATAAAGAATAAAAAGAATAGGATTCCCTTTTATTTATATACAGGTATAACTATAGGTATTTGACCTATATATTTAGACTTATTTTATTTTATGTTTTCTTGTTGGTTGTATTTTGGTTTTAATATGTACATATGCTATGAATAATAATTACAAAATTATAAAAATATGAATCTGTAAAAATAATAAAGAATGAATATTTTAATCGGGTCTCTTATACGATGAGGATCCAAAACCTAACTTTCACACAACAACTCCAAAAATATGAAACCACCCCCATTAAATAGCTTGTGAAAAGTTATATACAATTAGAGGTGATTTTGATATGTTTTGAGTTTTTATTTGAAAGATATGGGTCTGTGATGTTGAGATTTTGGTTTTTTATTTTGTGTATAAAATGTACAATCTTTATTATTTTTGTGCAAATCAATTTTGTATTTTTATTTATCTTATTATCTATAACTTTCATGTACAAAGTTCCTTCATTTGATGAATAAAAAATAAGGGAATAAAATGTGTCAAAAATGTATAAATAATGAATAAAAGAATTAGGTTTTTATTCTATTTTGGCCCTTATCTCCACTACTTTATTCCTTGTCGACCAACTCAATTCTTGACTTTGTCTCGGGGTTTAGGGTCATAAAATATCTACAATATTTTATTATTTTTCTTTTCTTCTCTTTATTCTATAATTTTGGCATTAAAGACCCTATTATTTACACAATAAATGCCATAAATGAAAAATGCTATTTTGTACTAATTAATGACATTTACATCCATTAGCTAGGGCTTTTAAGACCAAAATGATATAATAAAGCTGATGAAATGGAGATTCATCTGTTGGATCTTCCTGGGGTATCGCTCCCTCCTCCGATCTTTTTAGACCTTTAGGCATGCCTATATAAACTATCCTCCACCTCCCTAGCTCTCCAGCTCGTTATTCGCACCACCACAGCCCCTTTGCCACCGTCAGGAGAGTGACAGCTTCTCGGAGAGCCCTTTGGAGCTCGATTTGGTTCTTGATTTGAACGTAGCTCACTACATGGTCAGACTTCTGCCGTGTGCAGCCTCCAAGGTCCGCTGCAACCCGATCGAGTCTACTACCTCGTCATCCACCTCACCTGACGAAGCTGAGCCCATCAGAAGCTTCAGGTACCCCTTACTTTCATCTGCATTCCATCTTTCACTTCGATTAGTCCATTCTCCGTCGTTGCTGCTCCAGTTGCTCCGACCAACAAGTTGGAGCCTCATCATACCCATCTACCCGCTTCGATCTGCACACCTACTCTCCTGTTATCTTCTAGTACATCCTGAACCCCATGGATCCAACTCATCAGAGCAAGAATAGGTTAGGTTTCTCAACATCTGCTGGGGACTAGAGCTCCACTCCCCATTCACTTTTTTGCTTTCAATTGCAATAACTTGACCTGAGCGAAGCCTCCGAGTGCCTTTACCCTTCGCAGGTGCATGCACGCATAAGGAGAAGGCCGGGTTGAGCTCCAACTAGGCCAGTGGAGCAGTTCCAGGTGGTGGAGCACTGTTGTGCCATCCTGACTGTCCAGTCTCTCATCGGAACCAGCCATTTGATGTGGAACATCATTACGAAGTTGTTGGAAATCTGGGAGACTCAATCTGACCAACATGCAGATCGCCACACATCTTTGATCAGAGTTTTCCAGCTACCAATTCCTCCAACACCCTTCACGTCCATCAGATCTGAAGACTCTCTCCTAGATTCAATCTGAGTCACACATCCATCTCTTTTTTCAGAAGTGTCTGATCAGCTTTCCAGGTGGATCTGACACGCATGGTCACCTGCAATCTGAGTCGTCATAACCACTTCCTAACTGTCATCAGGGTTGTATGTTGTAGCCGAGATCAGAATCGTTAGATCGAGACACGTGTCGCCTCCGCCTACAAGGGTATATTACACGTTTTACCCTATCATTTCTTCCATTTCGTAGTAGTCCAATAAAAATAATGTGTAGTTAAGAAATTTTGTAGTAAGGACCCTATAGTTTTCATATTTGCATTTCAATCCACTTGTGTTGTATTCAGGTATACCTTCACGTGGTTTTTGGTGTATTTGCATGTTTCTCCCCAAATTTTGAGCTTGTTATGTCATGAATGAAAATTTTTTAGTAATTGCATTTATATCCATGTGTGCCTAGATTCTTATGCTGTGCATGACTATTGTGGAGAAATTGCGTAAGTGGTCCCTGGACTTTCCTTACTTGTTATCTACTAGGACCTAAGACTTAAAACAATTGCTGATTAGTCCCTATAAACTGTTTTTAATTACTTGTCTTTTATTCATTGCGATATATATTGAATGAACTCCATAAATTGCCTAAACATTTTATGTGACCCCTTCTATCATTCATTATTTGTGGTAATTTTGCTTGTTAATTTTCATGCATCTTGCATAATTAAAAAAATCAAAAATACCCTAAAAAGTCCCTGTTTGTTTTTGAAAATAAATAAAAATTGAAAAATCATTTAAAAATTCAACAAAAATTATTGTAGATGTATTTATTGTCCTTAGTTTCAGTATATTTTGGGTTGAAGAATACCTCATAAAAATTGAAAAATTTGCAAAACACTTAAAAACATACAAAAATCATAAAAAATAATAAAAAATATAAAAATAGTGATTTTTATCCCTATTTGTAGGTATTTTGCTCTAGTTATCTTAAAAATAACGTTCCAAGAACGTTGAGCTTGTTACTTATTTTTATTTGCAAAACAATCCTGGTTGTGTACAATTTATTATTTTTATCACTGTTTGATATTTATAAAAATACAAAAACATATTAAATTACCAAAAACACTACATAATATATAAAATCTAACATATTTTTACTTTAATTTTCTGAGTATTTTTGACCTATTTGAAAAAACCAAAAAGATTGTATGTGCATATTTTTACCCCTTGTGTTGATTTATTTTGTATTGAAAATTAAAATTTTGAAAATTTAAAAATCACTAAAAACCATAAAAATCCCTTGCTTTCTGAAATCGATTACTTAGTGTATAATTGTGCTCCTTTAGTTCGACCCTAGTCGCTATACCAGGTTAATAAAAGTAGCAAAGCCGCTTGTTTTCTCTGTTTGATTTCTTAATTGGTTTATTTTCTCATAGACCGCTTGATTGATTAGGGTCACAATGATAGATTTATTTTACACTTAACCTTAGACGGTTTTTGTGACCATCAGCCTTCGTCACATGATTTGCATGTGATAACCCGATATTTTGGGAGTTTTTGCAGGAAAGCCCTCGAATGTTTTGTATTGTGAACAGGTCCCAGTAGCTGTTGAAGAATCTTGTGCCAACACATGCATCTCTGTGTCTTTTGCGCAAACACCCTCTAACTTCTGATATTATATAAGTGCACCCTGATTTCCTACTTATTACAGTACTACTGTTATATACAATATACTATAAATATATACTCTATACATACTAAGTAAAAATACAAAATATAATAATATAATAAAAATATATATGAATATTGTATTTCACATTATATATAGTATAAAATCAGTTTTAAAAAATAAAAAGATTTTCTATTTTTAATAAATCATTTAAAACACAAAAAAATATACAACAAACTTTAAAATCATAAAAAATATATAAACACCTTCAAAAAATTATATAAAAATTAGCTATTTTATATTTTACCATATTTCACATAATAAATAAAATAATAATAATTGAATATTAAAATAAAGGGATTTTTACCCGACAGACCCTGAAATCTTTTGCAATTACTGCCACGACCCTCAAAACATCGATATTCCTCTCACGACCCCTTAAACTTGCGCCGTTTGACCTCACGAACCCTCCGTTTGTGTGTCGTCTCCTTCGTAACCTAACCAGAGTCTATATGGTAACCCTTGTACGACACAAGCGCTACGGATGTGCCACGTGCCCTGGGTTTACAGTTTTGGCGGGAATCTCGGATAAAGATGGACACGACGCTTCGTCCCCTCCAATTCCACCTCGCGACCATCGATCTCCTCCTCCATTCGCACCCCGTCGACCTCTCCTCTGCTTGCTCGACGACCTCGACGTCTCCCACCCCTTCCTTTAGCCGACCTCATCTCTTCGACGACCTCGACGTCTCCAGAAGAAGCACTAACGGCTCAGGTAGTGCGGCCATGGAATCTCTTCTTCATTGATCGACCGAATCAAGGTACTTTAGGGTTTCATTAGCACACGGAGAGGATGTTGAACGGGATAGGGTTCTAAGTCTTGGTTGCCTTTTCATGCAGGTCTTGACAATGGGTTGGTTCGGAGGTCATGAAGGGATCCTCACCATCTGCGTCAGACACGGAGGGTACTTCAAATGGACGAGAGGAATGAAGGGAGAAAAGTACTTGCTCGGAAGTGAACAGAGGATCGGGATCGATCCAGACACTACCTCTTGGTTTGATCTTATGGAGGAAATCTCTGAGGTGGTACCTTGGGAGTCAAGGTGTGCAATCACTTTAAAATATAAGATACCTCACATTAGAGGGAGCAAGTTTGCCGAGATCATGAACGAGAAAGACATGATGGCAATGTTCAATGCACACAACGACGGGTCTGAGATCGAGCTTGTTGTGGAGATGACCGACGTTGAGGCTCTGAGTTACATCCAAGCCAAGGAGTTTCTGAGCAAGAAGAATGCAAATCTGATGGATGCGGAGAACGCTGGAGGCTCCGTGGATCCCGTACCACATGGAGAGAATGCCCTAGGTATCATGGAGGCACAACCCCAGGATGTGGATAATGGAGGTGCTGGAGCCTCTAACATGACATTGTCATTTACATACGAGCAGCTGGACTGGAACATGGGCGAGGAAGGAGCCGCAGACAAGGTTTGGAAATGGCTTAATAGTGAAGTAGGGACCTCTACTGGGATGACAAGGGAGAATGTCGATGACAGTGGAACTGAGGCAGCACCTTTGGGTGCTCATGGGACAAAGTCTGCTCCTATGGGTGATAGTGGAGCGAAGGTCGCACCTTTGGGTGATCCAGTGACTGAAGGTGCACATGTGGAGGCTCATGGGACAGAGGCAGATGTGGGTGCTCCTGGGACAGAAGGAGCACCTCTGGAGGCTCATAGGACAGAGGCAGCTGTGGGTGCTACCGAGAAAGAAGGTGCACATGTGGACGCTCATGGGACAGAGGCAGATGTGGGTGCTCCTGGGACAGAAGGAGCACCTGTGGAGGCTCATGGGACAGAGGTAGCTGTGGGTGCTATTGAGAAACAAGGTGCATCTGTGGAGGCCATTGGGACAGAGGCAGCTGGGGATGCTACCGAGAAAGAAGGTGCACTTGTGGAGGGTGGAATCTCTCTTGGAGAAGAACCTTATACCCGCATCAAGCACACAAGAGCGTGTCGAGGTAGAAAGAAACCTATTCAGTCCCCATTCAATCGAAGACGCACGAGATCAGGGGTAGGACAGAGGCCCAATGAGAAGTACCAAGCAGACCCCAATTCTGATTCATCTGATTCCATTTTCAATGTTCTTGACACAAATGTGGAGGACAGTGACGAATCAGATGACTTTGATGGCCTTGTCTCCAAGAATAGCTATCATCGTCTTCTCGATTCAGATGTGGATAATGTGAGTGACTACGAGGGCCCTGACGCCAATGTCGATTTGGATGCTCCATCCTTTGAAGTAGGGGCAGAATTTGAAAGCCAAGAAGCATTCCGATCAGCCCTTGCATCTCACTGCATTAGCAAGGAGTTTGCCGCGAAATTCATCAAAAGCGAAAGCACCAGAGTCACAGCAACGTGCAAGGAGGAGGGATGTCCTTGGAGAATACACGCCTCCTTGATTCGAAACAGCAACAGGTTCAAAGTGAGAACTTTGGTGGCTGACCACAGTTGCGCATCGAACAATCTTGCGGGAAACACAATGGCTGGAAAACGCTGGGTACCACACCAGATTTCAAGTTGGGTGATGCAGAACCCCTCAATCACGGTGAAGCAACTTTCTGATAGGATCTTTGAAGCGTACAAGATGCGACTGCCATATATGACCATCTATAAGGGAAAGAGGATGGCATCAGATGCGTTATTTGGGAGTGTTGAGGAGTCATATGCAAAGATCCCCTCCCTTGTTGCAGAGTTGAAGCGGCGTAATCCAACCAGTGTCATCCATTACTTCTTGGAGGAAGATGACTCCTTCCTTAGATGTTTCATCTCATTCAAAGCTAATAGGGATGGATACATGTTTGGATGTAGACCTTTCCTGGGGTTGGATGGATGTCACTTAAAGGGGAAGTACTTAGGCACATTGTTGTCTGCTACTGCACTAGATGCATCAAATGGGCTCTTCCCTGTTGCATTCGCGGTCGTTGAGAATGAGTCCAGCATAACGTGGCACTGGTTCTTGCAGCATTTGGACGAGGCCATCCAATGCGGCGAAGGAGATGGTCTAACAATTATCTCAGATGGTCAGAAGGGACTGGAGGCTGCGGTGAAAGAAAGATTTCCATGTGTTGAGCATAGAGCATGTATGCGACATGTCTACAAGAACTTCAAGATGAAGTTTCCAGGTTCTGAATTAGAACATATATTATGGTCAGCAACTCGAGCCTTTGAGTCAAAGCAATTTCTCCATTGGATGAAAGAACTTCAAAAAGCCAATCCAAGAGCTTTTGATTACATGATGGGAATTAACCTCAAGTGGTCGAGATCCCAATTCTCCACAGCAGCACATTGCCACTACATCACCAACAAACTAAGCGAGTCTTTCAATTCATGGATTAGTGATGCCCGTCATCTGCCAATATGTGATCTATTGATTGGATTAGACAGAAGATGATGACAACTATCGAAGAGCGGAGAACGAAATGTTCAAAAATGCGTGGAGTGACGGTTTCCACCGCACTGGATTACGTGAGGAACTCCACCAATAATCTGCAGGGGTTCATCGTAAGAAGGTCAAGCGAGAGCAGCATAGAGGTGGAATGTCCCAGCGGTCGGAATGTATGTGATCTTGCAGCAAAACATTGCACATGTAGGCGATGGCAGGTCACCGGCATGCCGTGCACACATGCTTGTGCAGCCATCTCAAGTTTGCGTAATGTAAATTGGGATGAGTACTTATCAAATTACTACACCATAGCACGTTATCGACGAACCTATGCAGCGTCAATTGCACCTTTTCCTGACAAGTCCTGCTGGACACCAATCAAATTAGCCTACAAAGTATTGCCGCCGCACTCCATGAGGCCTCCAGGAAGGCCGAAGAAGAACCGCATAAGAGCGAGGGACGAGGAGAAAAAGACCCAACACAAATGCACAAGGTGTGGTTCTTTTGGCCGCCATAAAAACACTTGCAAAAATCCAA
This sequence comes from Ottelia alismoides, assembly GCA_037367405.1. Classification (NCBI taxonomy): domain Eukaryota; kingdom Viridiplantae; phylum Streptophyta; class Magnoliopsida; order Alismatales; family Hydrocharitaceae; genus Ottelia; species Ottelia alismoides. The sequence continues at coordinate 646,906 of JAZKJV010010570.1, read as the reverse complement.
TCAATCCACGACACATGGCTGTTGACAATGAGCCACAAGGAAGCCAAGTGCGGTCATCCATGGAGGATCTAACTCAGCGAATCGGTACTCAACAGTCTACTACATTAGGAGCTAGAAGGTATGCCACAATCTTTACTAATCGCTCTTCTAATTTTGGCAAACTTTTTTGAGAGTGATTTCTCCTTGCAGTGGAGTGGCTGTTAGGGCAAAATCCTATCATATGGCCACCAAGAATAAAAGAGACGCTGGTCCAAGCAGGGCAAAGAGGGGTCGCCCAAAGAAAGCGGCTCGCATTGGTAAATTCCATTACAAATTCCATAACATTTAGAATTTTGATCTTGGAATTCCTTGAGAAAAATTTACAAATTTCAGGTGTTCAAGAACAATGATTAACCACAGTGAAGTTGGAGTCCCACCCCTAACATTTGCAGGTCTGAATGCATGCCAAATTTTAGGATGTTAATTTCCTTTTAAATGAGTGTGCATATTGATGGGATCATTTTACTTCCATGTAGGTGTATCGAAAGGGAACAACTATTTTTGAGGAACTGTTCGGATGAAGCATGCTGAAGCTGCTCGAATCTACTGCTTCATCCAGAATGTCTTTTTTTGTTTTACTTGCTGATCACATTTTGTGGGGTTTTTGTCATCATTATGTAACACAAACAATATGTTAGAGTTACTTATGGTCTGGACTACATATGAATATGGACTTATTCTGTTGATGATGGTCTTTTATTGATTGAGTGGATATTCGCGACTTTACTGTTTGGATTGCATTGCAGGCCAGACTTTTCTTGAGTTTTTGCAGGCCAAATGCATGAACAACAACACTCCAGAAGTGTTGACATTGACATCGACCAACACTAAGAAAGAATGGAGCAAGAGTGGAGCATACACACATGAACACCAGACTCCCATTGAGGTAATACTTATAATTCTTCCCAATACATTCTAGATAAGTTTACTAGCGAGGAATACAAGTGCACAAGCTAACAGGACCTTGACATGAAAATATATGTTCTTCATTTGGAGTCTTATATTTGCAAGTTCACAATTCATCTTCTTCATTTCTTCGGTCAGCTTTCCTAACTCTTGCAATAGTCGTAACACCATTTTCTTTTCTTCTTGTGAGGTCTCCTCATTGGGCGTGTCGTCATCAACCCAATCAAAAAAATCGCAGCTCCGATCAGGACATGTGTAGAATTTCCTCCCCTTGCTCCATGGTCTTGACGAGGTTTTCATCGCAGCGACGTTTCGACATTCACATCGAACGCGATCGTTGCCGGAGATGCTGGAGGCGGAGAGCTGCTCCATCTCATAACCTACAAATAGTGTCAAAAATGTATTTCTGTAATGTAAACATTCGTGTAATAATTGTTGAAAAACACATACTTTTCACCAGAAATAAAATTTCTTCAAGGTGAACCCATACAGTTCTTACCTCCTGGCCGAGTAGCAAAAGAAGATGATTTTGTGATGTCTCCAGCTCCGAGCATAACGTGAACCAACTCTTGCAATATGGCCTTTAAATAAGTTGGTTGCAGCTTGGAAATAGCCGTTGGAATTGGTGGGGAAAGGTTGGGACATGCCCCTCAAACGGTCTACAAATGAGGGGTATAATAGTATCTTCACTCCTCACATAACGGCCGTTACTACCCTAAGAGACGGATGCAAACCCCAGGGTCTGCCCGATAAGGGTTAGCAAGTTTAAGGGGTCGTGAGAGGAATATCGATGTTTTGAGGGTCGTGGCGGTAATTGCAAAAGATTTCAGGGTCTGTCGGGTAAAAATCCCTAAAATAAATAATAAAAATAAAAAATACATGAAAACTTCAAAAATACATAACTACTTCAAGAAAATTTTCAAAAATATGTATAATATCTTATTAGAAAGGTATTTTCGTCAACATTTTAATAAAAAAATTTTCTCATATTTTCTATTTTTAAATCATAAATAAAAATCTATTTTCAAATAAAAATAAAATTTTGACTTTAAACAATCAAATAAAAATCACAAACTATTTTTTAAAATTACATAGAAGTCATAAAATAAATAGAACACGTAAAATCTACAAAACTGAAACCAAATATAAAATATAAAATTTGTACCTATATTCTTACATAAGTATATTAAAATTATAAAAAACAATATGAAATTCATAAAAATCCATCAAATTCAGAAAATACCTAAAAATTAGGAAACCAATAAAACCTTAGTTTTATATAGTTTTATCTTAGTTATAAAATAGTTTACCTCCCTGAGTTCAACACTCTCGTGCTTACACTATACACATCTAAGTTTAGGAGTATAAATAAAAGAAAAATAAAATTTTATGTAAAAATAACCTGACCACGCATCAATGATAGTTTCTTCTTTTAGATCTATCAGGTTGGGGTGTTTTTCAGATGGCGCTGTTGCTGGAGAGACAACGCTAGGGTAGACCATAGAGACCTTTGGTTTAGGGTTTTCTCCTTCTTCCTTTTTCGTCATCTAACTTTTGATGATTTTTTTTACTTCACGCCTTTTTATTTCTGATTTGTGCAACACAAGTTCCAAGCCACGTAGTTGAGAACCAAAGAGTCGATCTAATTTTCTTTGTTGTATAAACCTCTGTAAAAAGATAAATGGGAATTTTCTCGTTTTTGTGTTTTGTAGAAGGGTCCCCTTAAGGGAATCCCAACTTGAACCTTTCTCTCTCTTCATTTCGAGGTATGTTCCACTGAGTGTCCTGCACTTGGGGGATCAGGGCATCCCCCACTGCTTTTCTCACATATTGACTTCTTGACATTTTCCACAGCTTTCCCAAGGCTAGGTGCTTGTTTAGGATTTTTTTCATTTTTACTTTGTTTGTGCTTTTGTACTTAGCATTGGGATTTGTAACCTAGTTGTTTTCTTGTTCACTTAGGCCAAAAAAATAAAAAGATAAAATTGTTAGAAGTTTTCTTGAAAAGATCAAAAAAGTGATAACCCAAAATAAAACAGGGACTGCTAACAATACCCGACTCTAAAATTAAATGTAATGGACTCCACATAATTTGGGAGAGCAATCCCCAACGAATGTATAACAGGTAGTTTCCAGATTTGTGAGTGAGGTACAACCTCTAAGGTTAGAGCCTACGCTCAATTTTTTTGGAAGACTATTGATATGATAGTTGGTTGCTTTACTCTTCAATGAGGACTCTCGGGTAGCCGAAAATGGTATGGGTTTCCTTAGTAGAGTGGGAGGTTTAGAGGACACTATGAAAGGCTCCGTCCTCAAGCAAACAGGTGGCCGTAAATAGTCAGCTACTTACTCCCATACTGGCTGAAAGTATGTGATTAGTTGTTCGGACTTGGGATAGTCTTCCGGGAAGTTCAGACACCTATCAGCTCGTGTAATCTGTGAAAAGACTTGTTTTAACAATTAAACCCTAAAACTGAAAAGATTAATGATCGAACTTTTACGGTTATCACGGGGTTGAGTTGGTCAATCAGGGTATTCCTTTTGTGTTTGAATTTGTGGTGTGAGTCTGTATCTTTCAGATCTCTATCAACCAATCTTCTATCTTATATAGATGATGGGTAATGGGTAGGCGATCGCTTCGATCGACTCTGACCGATCCTCTCTCATGCGAACCGGCCTATCCATTTATATTGGTTTGGGATGTCCCTCTTCCTAGACTGAAATCTCATCGTGTTCCATCTTCTAGGCATGACTCCGACACTGGAAGCTTTTTTCCCTCTCCATCTTCTTCTCATTCTTTATCATCATCACGCCGCAATTGTATACACCTGGCTGAACCTGATCTAGATTCTTTTTCCTTTCTAGAAGACATGTCTGGAAAAGGAATGCAGTTGTGGCAGACTACTTATATAGTAATAGATCATGCCACAATCAACAATGGTCTCCTAGCGTCCCTTGACTCGAAGTAGAATCAGATAAGGGAATGTGGGAGACTGATGCACGAAGTCCGAGCAAAGCTGACACAGTTGAGAGCCCACAGAGAGACTCGTGATGCTTAGATCCTAGGAGCTGAGGGGACTGGACAACATGGAGCGGAGAGACCTCCACTTGATCCGAACAGAACGATGAAGCAGCTCTATAACCCTAGAGATACTACCGCACAACGGTGGATCCGTCTTGCTACCATCCATGGCAATTTCGAGCTCCAACCATAGACCATCCAACTATAGCCCAAGTTTCATGGAATATCTACGGAGGAGCCGCATCTGCACCTACATGAATTCGAGCTTATCTGCAGTATGGTGCACGATCGATACGTCAACGAGGACATGATCAAACTGATCGCCTTTCCATTTTCCCTTGTGGACAGAGCAACCTCCTAGTTGAAACATCTAGGGATATACATTTCTACGTGGGAGCAATTGAGAATAGAATATATGAACAAGCACTACCCATTTGGTTGTACAAATGCTGCTAGAGTTATGATAAGCAACTTCACCATGCTTGGGAACGAGCAGTTCCACGAGGCATGAGACATATTTAGAGAGCTCATTGATGGGTTTCCCCACCCTGATATCTCGAAGTCGAACCTAGTTTAGAGCTTCTTTTGCGGGCTGACATGGAGTTATAGGGACTGGTGTATGCTTCCTATGGTGGATTGTATTTTTCAAAGTATGAGGACCAAGTCTGGGTCGTCTGTGAAGAGATGGCTGAGAATTATACCACGATGTCCCATACTAGGTTTTACACTCAGACAAAGCCACTGACCTACCACCAGCATTCCCGAGTGGTTCAAATTGAAGGGACTCCTTCTTTTGTTGTTTCTACCCATTTCAAATCCTCATCAGCTGATTTGAGGATCTAATGAGTGTGTGCCCAATTGGGATTAAGTATCAAGAAATATCCAAGGTTGTTGCGACCCCAATCAATCGGACATGCTAAATCAAGAAGAAATAAACCACTCAGAAATATCAATCAATCACAAAATGTAAGCGGTTCGCTATTTTTATTTACCTGTTATAGCTACCAGCGTCGAACACAAGGAGCACGAAAATGTTACGAAGTAGTCAAATTTCAGAAAAAAATAAAGCATTTTTAGTGGTTTTTAATTTTGTAAATTTTTAGTTTTTAATAAGAGAACAAATCAACAACTAAAAACAAACAAGCACGACAATTTTTTGTATTTATCCTTAAGGCTAAAAAATGCTCAGAAAATTAAGATAAAAAATATTTTTGGGTTTTTTAGGTTTTAAAATGTTTTTTATAATTTTCTAGGGTTTTGCAAATGTTTTTATAATTTTATAAAAATAAAAAAGTACTCAAAAATGCAAGCAGTGCACAACCAGGACTAAATTTCAAGTTAAAAATACTTAAAATGTCCTAAAGCCCTGGATAGTAATTTTATAATAAAATACAAAGAAAACCCTATAAATAAGAACTGAAAATGAAATTTTTGGATTTTTTTATGATTTTATATGTTTTTTCACAATATTTTAGATGTTTTGTAATTTTTAATGTTTTTTAGGGAGTTTTCAAACAAAATTAATACTGGGAATAAAACACACCATAAGACACACACAAGTTTTTTTGGTATTTTTAAAACATTTTTCGAATTTTTATGATTTTTCTAAGCTAAACGTGGGTGTTTTTAAAGATTTTTGAAGTTTTAAAAATATGAAATCAAATAAATCAATCCCAGAAAATTTACTAAAATATTACACTCTCACATGAGTTGGTGGTAATTTTTAGGTTATTTTTTCGAGTTAATTTACTAATTGTTAAGTCCAAAATACAACAAGTAATTAGGCATGGTTCACAGGGACCAATTTGCAAATAAAATAAGATTACGAGACAAATAATAACACCTTTTAAGAACCTAGTGTCATATATGCAAAAATCCCAATCAAGCACATGCGATATAAGTAATCCAGATTCACAAGGGCATATATGTAAATACTAAAAACATGGCATTCAATTCGTAACAGATATAAAGTGTGCGGCCAATAGCGCAAATATCCCAAAAGTCACATGAACGTACACGTGCTACAGATTAAGAGGGACTAAAATGCAAATATTAAAAACAAGAGGTCGAAACTACAAAAAGTACTTAACTACAACATTTATTTTATAGACTAAAGCGAAATAGTTAAACGTGCAGGGCAAGATGGAAATATACCCCTTGGGGCACATGCATGGTGCGCGGCGCTTCTGGTAGTTCTGATCATTCCATGGAAACCATCTGACCGCCAAAGATCCGGTCGGGGACGTGCGGATCAGATGACGCTTGCAAAGCTGATCCAACGATCTTCAAGGGATGTTATCGGGCTGCTCAGATGAGGGGCCCAACTCTGATCCAAGTGTCAGAATTAGATGCTATAGGATGGCTCATATCAAAATTAGGGCTCCACTCTTGATCGAACGGTGGAGACTATGGATGTAAGAACAAGGTCCGGATGAACTTTAACTGGGTGTGGAAGGAAATCCACACTCTCGATGAGGCTCATGAAAGGTCCAGCATAGTCGTTGAATGACTCCGCGTCGAAAGGGTGGCTCAAATGGGAAAGTGAATGGTCGGATGAGTTGGTCAGAGGTCCTCCACCTAGAGGTACTCCAACGGGGCAGCGAGCATCTCATAAGGGCTCCTTTGCGTACGCCGGGTCCACGTTATTGCATAACATGAGAAGCGATACGTGAGGGGGCAAAGCTTTGGGTCTCCAGCCAATGCGGGGATGGAGACCCAACCTAATCTCGAATCGATGGTTGAGACTTAGGGGGGTTAGGCTATGTGAGGTGGTGCGGGGTGGTTTAACGAGTAGATCTGAACGGAGGTATGTAGGTGATGAGCTCCAGACCTGGTGGTCGGATCCAGCGGACGACAGCGGTGCGAAATGGAAAGATCAGAGTGATCATGGGACTATGATGGATGAAAGTACTACCTGAAGTTTTGGAGGAGCTCTTGAGCTTCTAGCGAAGGTGAACGGATAGGTTGTGGCCTCGATATGCTGCGACGCGCAAGTAAGGCTTCACACGATAGAGAGGTCCGACCACGTCGAGCTACAAACCTCCAGACGGCTCCCAACGGTCCTAGGATGCTCCTCCGATGGTTGTCACTTCAACGAAGGTGTCTAGGAGTGAATGGGGGCGCGAGGGACGAGCTCCTCGATAATGAATGTGGACGGGAGTCTTTGTAGGATTCTATAGGGGATAGAAAGATCGAGAGAGTGCGTGCAACCATAAGAAGATCCACGCCTTCCTAAGGATCTGTGAGGGTTACAGATCCTAGGAGAAGGCTCAGGAAAAGAATCAAGCCAAGAGATGGTCGGAGTCAGGTGCGAAAAGGTGGAGAAGAGGCTCCGGCGAGAGGTCAGTCAACCCGACCTGGCTGGAAGAGACCGTTGATTGAGGTTAATGATCTGACATGGATCAATCAGAAATTCAGAATGTATAAAATAATTGGAAATTCAATAAAAATAGAAAATGATTTTAAAATAAAAAGTGTATAAATTTTTTTATTATTTTTCAAAGTATTTTTCCATGTTTTTTAAATATTTTTTATAACAAATAAATTAGCGTTTATACAATATATAGTATTATATATAGGTATAGTATGCCTATGTATTATGTTAAATATTATTATTTTGTTATTTTTATATAAATGCCCTTATTTTATATTTTATTTTTTTACAACGTATTTTTTGGAATATAAGATAATTTTCATTTTTACAAATTATTTAAGATTATATAATAAATTGTGAATGTAATATATACATGTGTATTTTGTACAAGTGATTGAGGGTTTTCTTTTCCTTTTTATTTTATTTTTATATTATTATTAACCTTATATACATGGGTGTAAAAAGAATAATTTAATTTTATTTTGTCAAAAGTAAATATATAAATAATATGTACAAGTATAGATAATGTGTACAACACATAGTTAACCCTATCTCTCTCTACTTATTTTCTCTTGCGATCAAGTCAACGCTTGACCTCTTGGGGTTTTGGTCACTCTGTATTTATTCGAAATACATCATTTTTTCTTTTCCTTTACTCTTTTTATTTAGCAAAAAATATACTAATTATGAAGTATTAACAAGAGCACACAAAATGCTAAGTTATTGTATTTACAAGAATTTACATGATGTTTTGCAAAGAAGAAGAGCTAAAATAAAATAACAAAGAGTGAGAATCATGGACTCATCACCCCCCTATACTTTACCTTTGCTAGTCCCTTAGCAAACACTTATTTGAAAAAGAAGTGAAAACAAGAAAGAAAAAGAATCAAGGTTGATTATTAAACTTATCTTATTAAATTGGAGTATGGAGCACAAAGACCTTTGGATTATTAGTTTGTCGGAGCCTTATTAGGAAATAGGTTTAAGACTCAACAACCTCTAAGTTCCACTATTAAATGGTCAAGACTCCTCAATAAACCAGGTCAGAATAAGTCTACATACGCAAACTCTAATGACTATGCATCTTTCCTTGTACTCTGTAAGTGATATGTAGCTCCCCACCTCAGAAATGACAAAGTAACATCCTCCCTCAACAAGGTAACTCTAATTCCCTAGTCTAGAAGTTGTTTCCTCAAGGAGCGGGGTACTCCCTTCTAAGTTCAATTTCAACCAGCTCAAGAAGAGGGGAAAGAAGAGAATGGACCGTGACCAGTGTAGCCACGTATCCCTGGGAGCCTAACAAGTGTAGACAAGTCTCCCACTGCAAGATTCATGAGATAAGAAGGTGTGATACATAATCTTTACTTTATTATTGACTATACACTCCGGTAGGAATTTTATTTTCATTCAGGCATGTCCACTTTTTTGGAGTTTTTCTTGATTTTGCACATTTTTTTTGATGTGCATATATACAACATATACATAAGGAGTTTTCCTTCTTGAGCTAGTGGACTATCCCTATTTTGAAGCAATATTGCAACCCCCAGACTCTTGTCTTTAGACCTAAATGCCACTAGATCGTGTTGAGATGCACATCCCTCCCTAAAGGAAGTAGAGAGATTCTTCCTAGAAGTACTACCTTCGTATGCTACCCCAAGCCAAGGAATTCTGCCTCCTCGCCACCTCATCTGTGTTGAGCTATGTGTAAGGTGTGTGTCCAAGTCAAACCATTGTCTCTGAGAGTCATATGTATGTTATTAAGTGTTCTACTTAGGCTCATCAAGATGACATGTGAGCATAGCCTAGTAGCCTTAAAGAATTAAGTCACTATGGACCTGAAATGTACTAACCCCAAATCCTATAAGGTTCCTCTGAATTTAGGTGGATTAAAGTCTTAACCAAGCTCCATTTTTTAATTTAGTTCTAGACTAGTTTAAATGTCAACTATGATTCGGAAGAATATACAATTAGATATGCACAAGAATCTTTTTGTGCAATCTTTCAAAATATGCAAATTTTTATGAAAATTTTCGAATGCAAGGAAGAAAAAGTTTTGCAAAATGTTTACAAACATTTACAAACAAATTTTTGAAGACCTTTATTTTTCAAACATTTTTCAAAAAAGTTTTGTACCATATACATATATTTGATACAAAAATATTTACCAACATTTTACAATCAAAACATTATACAAATATTTGTACAAAAATAGTTTTTACAAAAAGTTATTTACAAACATTTACTAACATGTATGCACAAGAAAAAAAATAAATTTTTTGTGAATTTTAGTTTTAGGAATTTAGCCATTTTATTTTATTAACACACTCACACAAAGTACGAGCTATGGCTAAAGTATATATAATATATATGACACCCCCTATACGTAGCTCGAACGATGTCCTCAGAGTAATCAAAGAGAGGTGAAAGGAAGACATAACTCGTATTATGTACTAGGATGTGAAAAGAAGGCTATGCTGCAATGACGAAAAGAATGTAATGAAAAATGGTCTCTGATCCCCCTCTACATAGGATCAAGTAATCCTAAGTATAGAAGTTTGTACAAAAGGGGAAAATTGAAGGTTAGAATATACATGGTTTACTTCCCCTATACATAGGGTAAAATATCCCTAAGTATAAGCAGTAAAACAGAGGTAAAAAGAATCAAAAGAATAATCACCAGTCTGATACCCCCCTATACTTAGGGTAAAGCACACCCTATGTATAGCGTAATCATAAGATGAGGATGAGGTATGAGACAAAAAGAATGAATGATATGGACAACTGGATCTATACAGTTGCAGAAGAGAAGTGATAATCAGGCATGAGATGCCAATGATGTGAGTCAACAACCACATCTCATGCAAAATGAATAGGGGAAACGTTGACGATCACAGGATCATGATCAAGACATGGTTTCAGGCGCTGACCATTAACACAAAAGGTGAATTCAGATGGCACTTCAGATATATCAGTACTTCCATTGCCATGCACCTTTCAAACCACGTATGGTCCCTTCCATTTGCTTTGCAACTTTCCTGGAAATAATCTCAATCTAGCATCGAATAACCATACTCTGGTTTGGCTCAAATTGTTTATGGTTGATATGGGAATCATGCCATATCTTCACTCTCTCCTTATATTATAGGTTACTCGAAAAGACTGTATCTCTTAACTCCTCCAGGATTGCCAACTTTGCTTTCCTCTGATCTCCTATACTCTTCGGATCTAGTAATAACTCCATGACTGTCCATAGTGACTTGTGCTTGATCTCCACAAGTAAATGGCATGGCTTGCAATAAATGAGACGAAAGGGCGACGTACCCAAAGGTGTCTTCAAGGAAGTCTGATAGTCCCACAAGACCGAGTCCAAAAGCTGTGAACAATCCTTTCAGTATGGGCAGATAACCTTCTATAATGTCGTCTTGATCTTCCTGTTCGATACTTCAACAAGACCATTGGTCTGAGGGTGATATGAAGTGGCAACTCGATGGTATATGTTGAACTTGTTAGCAAGGGCCTTTACCATATCATTAAAATAAGTCCCCTTGTCAGATATCAAAACTCTAGGTACCCCGAACTGTAAAATGATATTCTTCCTCAAAAATCTGCAAACGGTTTTAGCATCTGCAGTTCAGGCGAGGATGGCCTCAACCCAACGACTCACATAATCCATAGCAAGAAGAATGTACTCAAATCCGTGACTCTTAGGGAATGGACCCATGAAATTGATTCCCCATGCGTCAAAAACCTCACAAAAGTGAATGGGCTACATCAGCATCATATCACGCTGTCCACAAGTGCCCATCTTCTAACAGTCAATACACCTCTTCACGAATTCATCAGAATCCTTGAAGAGGGTAGGCCACCAGAGGCTAGATTGGAGCACTTTTTGTGATGTCCTCCTCCCAGAATGATGTCCTCCTACCTCATGCTTGTGGTAGTATGTGAGGATGCTGTGGTGCTCCTCCTGAGGAATGCACCAACGCCAGATGCTATGCTCTCCTTCATGATAAAGGATGGGATCCTCCCATTGATACGACTTGGACTTTGCTAGGAAAGTCTTAAGTCGCTACCTGGGCCAACATTGTGGAACTTTCTTGTCTACAAGATAATTCACAATGTCGGCGTACCGTGGGAGCAAGGCGATAGCAAGGATCGCCTTGTCTGGGATGGTCTCTGTAATAATTGCAATCTGATCTGAATCCTCAAGGTTCTCTAAACGTTAGTGGTGATCCGCCATCACATTCTTGACTCCAGGTTTATCCTTAATCTCAATATCAAATTACTAGAGTAGAAGGATCCATCTGGTCAATTTGGCTTTGGCGTCCTTCTTTGCCATGAGGTATCAGATGGCGGTGTGATATGTGAATATTGTCACTCAGGATCCTAGAATATACGATCCGAACTTGTCTAAAGCAAAGACTACAACTAGAATCTCCTTCTCAGATATGGTGTAATTCCGTTGAGCGGGATCCAAAGTCCATCTAGCGTAGGGAATGGCATACGGCAATCCATCCCTCCTTTATCCTAGCATATCCCCTACGGTAAAATCAGAAGCATATATTATGATTTCGAATGGGAGAGACCAATCGGGTGGCTGAAGGACATGAGCCTCGACAACTAAACCTTTTAGAGTCTCGAATGACACTAGACACTTATCAACTACAATGAACTCGGTGTCTTTTGTCAGCAGATCAGTAAGCGGTTGGGCAATGCGATGGAAATTCTGAATGAATCATTGTAGAAACCAACATGCCCCATAAAAAGACCGCAACTACCGCAAGTTGGACGGTGTATTGAGATTCCTAATGATATCCACCTTGGCTGAATCAACCTTCATGCCCTTTATGGAGACGATATGGCCAAGCACCGTCCCCTGAGTCACCATGAAGTGACTCTTCTTCCAAGATAATACAAGATGGACCTCAATATAGCTTTAGTACCCGGTCTAGGCAGTCAAGACAAGCATCGAACCCATCGTCATAAATCGAAAAGTCATCCATGAAGACCTCTAAATAGTCACCCACCATATCCAAAAAGATGGACAACATGCACCTTTGGAATGTAGCTGGGGCATTACATAAACCAAAGGGCATCCGTCTGAGAGCATATGTCCCAAACAGACAGGTGAATGTCATTTTCTACTGGTCTTCGGGCACTATGGCCACCTGATTGTATCCATAGTACCCATCAAGAAAACAGTAATGACTCTTCCCAGCTAGCCTCTTGATAATATGATCAATAAATAACAGTGGTAAATGATCCCTCTTGGCGGTCTGATTCAATCGCCTGTAGTCCACACAGACCCTCCAAGAAGTGGGTACTCGGGTAGCTATCTCCTCTCCAGACTCGCTCACAATTGTAGTGATGTCAGTCTTCTTAGGTACCGCATGTAATTAACTAACCCACTTGGAGTCGAAGATGGGGTAGATAAAATCGGTGCTCCACCATTTTGATATCTCCTTCATGACCATATCTCCAAGACTCAGGTTCAACCGTCATTGGAACTCACGCGATGGCTTAGCATCCTCTTCGAGATAAATATGTGGGAGCACAGGGCCGAACTTATCCCTTGGAGATCAACTACGCTCCATCCAATTCTTTCAAGAACCTCCATCAAACGAGATTCTTGATCTCTAGTCAAGTATGCTGAGATAATGATTGGGAACATCTCTGGCTCACCAACAAGGAATCGATACTTCATCGATTACGGTAAAGACTTCAATTCTAGATAACTAGGAGCTGGCAAATCTGGCTTCTGAAATGTCTAAGTGAAGGCTACCAGATCTGCATGGGAGAACTCTTCCCGCTGCATGTGAAAATCTGGCGAAGATAGCTCTGCTGTTTGATTGACGCGCCTCGTGACTCGGGTTAAGGAATCAGATAAGAAAAGTTCGTTGTGACCTAAGTCACGAAGCTAAGTCAACAAGAAAAATCAAAACCACTCAAATCAGATGATCAAGGCACAAAATCAATGTTAGTAGTCTCCTCTATTCTATTTTAATCTGATATAGCGACCAAGGTCGAACTCAAGGAGCACAAGTAAACCTACGAAGTAGTCATGATCATGCAAGAAAAATGCATATTTTTGTCAATTTTTAATTTTGCATTCTTTTGGATTTTTAATCTAGATGGAAAAACAAGCAAACAAGGAAATAAAGCACACAAGCAAGCTTTGGGAATTTTTATTTAAGGGATATAAACTTTCAAAAATCTAGAAGAAAAATATTTTTAAGTTTTTCAAATATTCAGATGTTTTTGGTGATTTTTTGGGATTTTCCAATTTTATATGATTTTATAAAAATCAAACAAAGATTAAAAGGGAAAACAATGTACAACCTGGACTAGAAGGCAAATTAAAAATAGTAAAAGTGCCCTAATGTCCTGGTTTGATTTTTATGAGAAAGTAAATAAAAATATCTAACAAAAGAAACTAAAATCCTATTTTTTATTTTTTTTAAGAATTTTTAATGATTTTTTAAGTTTTTAAGGGTTTTGTAATTTTTAGGGTTTTTATAATGATTTAGAAAGAAAAAATGATATTGGAAGCAAAACAAACAAAAGCAAACAAACAAACACTAACTTTTTTGTAATTTTTCAAACAATTTTTATAATTTTTATATATTTTATAAAATAGACAAAATAGTTTTTATGTGTTTTTATTTTTAAAAAATATCAAACAATATTAAATTAATTCATAAAAATTACTATAAATACTTTTTATGGAATTTTTTGACTTAATTAGGTATTTATTTGATAAAAAACAAGACACATAGTTCTTAGGGACCTAATTGCAGTTATGAGAAAGTTCCATGCCAATTGATAACAAATATAAAAAGCTAAGGGAGAATAATGCAAATAGCCCAGGGTATTCACGCACATGCTCAAAAACTCACACAGGGGTATAAATGCAATTATAAGAAAAGTTCTAATTAAAGCATAACATTCATGAAGTTTACGATAAAACATGCAAATTTAACAGACAATCACGTGGGACGGCACGTGAATTCATACAAACATGACTAAAATACAAATACTAGAAAGAGTAAGCTCCACATGCAAAATTACCAAACTTCAACTTTATTTACAGAACTAAATAATAAAACATAGAAGTGTGGGGTGGAAGATGCAAAATACCCTAAGGAGGCACGTGGCATATGAGAAATCCGACGCTGATGTATGACTCTGATCGTGTCTGAGGGCAGATCTGATGGCAGTAGAGGATGTCGCGGATGTGCGGGGCAGATGTGGCAGGCCCTGATCCAACGGCCACAAAGCTGGGACTATCGGGCAGTTATGATCGTGTCTGGCAGAGCGGGCCCATCCGACGGTAAGGGGGGATGCTAGAAGAACAGCCTCCAGGCAACCTTCAATTGAGCGAGGAGAGGAATCTGTCGGATCGATGAAGGATCTAAAGGGCTCGTTATGGTCGGTGATGCTCTGTTTGTTAGGAGAGCTGCTCCGATCGAAAGGAGAACGACCTGATGGCTGTTGCGGTGGAGGCGCGCTTGGAACTTCTTCGCCTGAGCAGCTGGGTGGCCAACTGGTGGTCTCTACACGCACCAGCACCTGCAACGGGTACACCCCTTGGAGGCGTAGATCCGATGAAGGTTTATTGCAGATAAAGATAAGAGAAGCATAGGGGGATGGAGCTTGACTCCTAGCGAAAGTGAAGGAAGGGAGTCGTAACCTTAATCTCGAACTGAGGGTCGAAGCTAAGGGAGATCAGACTGCGCACGGAGGTGACTAGCAAAGCAGGGCGTCGATCGAAACATATGCAGGTGGGTAACAAGGCTCCGACCAGCTAGTCGGAGCAAGTGGGTGTGCGGCTGAGGAAGATGGAAAGATGGAATCGAAAGTGAAAATGGAGAGGATATGATGGTCACCTGAGGGTGCTAATAAAAACTATATAAGGTTAGGCGGAGCTGGGAAGCGGGGTCGTGGTCTCGACCGTGCTGCGGAGGGCAGGGAGGCTGGATGGAGTGGAGGACTCCAGCCACGTAGCTGAGATGCGAGATTCACGCCACCAAACTTCGATCCGAAGGTGCTCTCCGGTCGCTGTCACTTGACTGGAGGTCTCTAGGTGTGGAGGAAAGGGCGAGGCACGAGCTACCTAGCTGCGGAGGATGTATGAGATAGTTTATAGGATTCCCAGGGTGCTGGAAGAATCGAGAGCAAAAGTGCAACCCTAAGAAGATCTGCGCCTTCCTAAGGATCCGCGAGGATCACGGATCCTAGGAGGATGCTCAGGCGAAGAATCAGGGTCAGATGTGATCGGGTTTGGGCATGAAATTAGGGAGAAATGGCTCTGGCGAGAGATGGACGACATGACCTGACCTGGAAGGAATCATTGACTAGAGTCAACATTCTGATGTGGCCCAATCAGAAGGGGCCTGTAATAGGACAAAACATGCTACAAGACAAAACAGAAGAGAAAAATAAAGATAACTAGATTAAAAATAATAAATGGATCTAAATGAAAAATAAATAAAACGAAAAATGTTTACCATTTTTCAAGGAATTTTTATATTATTTTTAATTATTTTTATAAAAAATAAATTAGTGTATATACAATATACAGTTTTATATACATGTATAATATACCTGTGTATTATGTACAATTATTTTTATTTTGTTATTTTTACATAAATACCCTAATTTTATATTTTGTTTATTTTCAATATAATTTTAGGAATGCAAAATAAATTTTATTTTATTTTTACAAATTATTTACAAGTATGAAATAAATGGTGGATGTGACATATATGCATGTGTATTTATACAATGAAAGAGGAATTTTACTTTTATTTGATTTTTCTGATTTTTATTTTATTTTTATGTTATTATTAGTAATATGTACAAGGAGGTAAAAAGAATGAGTTAATTTTATTTTATCAAAAATAGTTATATATGCATATGGGTAATATGTACAATATAAAGTAGGCCCTATCTCTCTCTCTACTTATTTTATTTGGTGATCAGGTCAAGTCTTGACCTTCTCTTGTGGTTCGGGTCACTCTGTATTTATTCTAAATATCTCCTTCCTTTTTCTTTTCCTTTATTCTTTTATTTTTTCACAAATACATGCTAAATATGTAATATTAACAAATGTATGCATAATGCTAGGTTATTGTATATAAATGTATTAACATGTTGTTTTGCCAAGATAAATAGCTAAAATAAAAAAAATAAAGAGTGAGAATCAGGGAAACATCACCCCCTTGTACTTTACCTTTGCTAGTCCCTTAGAAAACACTTATTTGAAAACGAAATGAAAAAGAGAAGAAATGAAAAAGAAGGAGAATCAAGGTTGAGTATTAAACTTTTCTTCATTAAATTGAAGTATGGAGCTCGGTCAGACCTTTGGATTATTAGTTTGTCGGAACCTTATTAAGATCTAGGTTTAAGACTCAACAACCTCTAATTTCCACCATTCTATGGTTAAGACTCCTCAGAACAAGTCTACATACGTAAACTCTAATGACCATGCAACTTTCCTTGTACTGTGTAAGTGATATGTAGCTCCCCACCTCAGAAATGACAAAGAAAGAACTTCCCTTATTAAGGTAACTTTAATTCCTCAGTCTAGCACTCTTTCCTCGAGGAGAGGGGCATTCCCTTCTAAGTCCAAGTTCAACTGGCTCAAGAAGAGGAGGAAAGAAGAAAATGGACTGTGGCCAGTGTAGCCATGTATCCCTGGGAGCCAAACCAATGTAGCTAAGTCTCCTGCTGCAAGCTTCAAGAGATGAGAAGGTGTAATACATAAGCTTTACTTTATTTGACTATATACACTCTGGTAGGCAGTTTATTTTCTATCAGGCTTGTCCACTTTTTTGGAGTTTTCTTGATTTTTGCACATTTTTTTGTTGTGCATATGTACAACATATCTACATGGTGCAACATATACATTAGGACTTTTTCGTCTTGAGCCAGTAGACTATCCCTCTTCCGAAGCATTAATGCAACCCACAACTCCTGTCTTTAGACCTCAACACCGCAAGACCAAGTTGAGATGCACATCCCTCCCTAAAGGAAGACGAGAGGTTCCGCCTAGAAGTACTACCCTCGTATGCTACCCCAAGCCAAAGGAAACTGCCTCCTCACCACCTCATCCATGTAGAACAATGTGTATGGTGCCGGTGCAAGAAATCCATTGTCTGTGAGAGTCATGCATGCATTGCTAAGTGTTCTACTTAGGCTCATCAAGATGACATGTGAGCGTAGCCTAGTTGACTCAAAGAATTTAGTCACTAATGGACTGAAAAGTCTTAACCCCAAATCCTATAAGGTTCCTCCGAGAATTAGGTGGATTAAGGTCTTAACCAAGCTCCATTTTTCAATTTAATTCCAAACTAGTTTAAATGTCAACTATGATTCAGAAGAATATACAGAAATATGTACAACACTTTTTATGAAATTTTCAAAGTTTTTGAAAACATGCAAAATTTTTGAAAATGTTTGAATGCATACATGAATGAATGCACAAGTTTTGCAAACTATTTACAAACATTTACACACGGGTTTTTGCAAACTTTTATTTTTCAAACATTATTTTAAAAATTTTGTACTACATACATAATTTTGATACAAAAATATTTACAAACCTTTCACAAGCAAAACATTTTTACAAACATTTGTACAAAAATAATTTTTATAAATAGCTCTTTACAAACATGTATGTCCAAGAAAGAACTTTATGTACAAGGAAAAATTTTAATTTTTTTGTGAATTTTAGTTTTTTGGTCTTTAGCCAGTTTTATTTATTAACACACTCACACAAAGTACGAGTTATGGCTAAAGTATATATGTAATATATACTACACCCCCCTATACTTAGCTCGAACGATGTCCTCAAGGTGATCAAAAAGTGACGAAGAAGACATAACTTGTGCTTAGTATAAGGAAGTGAAAAGAAAGGCTATACTACATCGACGGATGAAAGAATAGAATCAATAGAAGTCGGTGATTCCCCCTATACTTAGGATCAAACAATCCTAAGTATAGAAGACTGTACACAAGGGGAAAACCGAGGGTTAGAATGTATAGGGTCTACCTCCCCTTTACTTAGGGTGAAATGTCCCTAAGTATAGGAAGCAAAACAGAGGTAAAAAGAATCAAAAGAATAATCGAAGGTCTGACACCCCCTATACTTATGGTAGAGTACACCCTAAGTATAGAAAAATCATATAAGGGAGATGGGGTGTTAGACAAAGAATGTGCAATATTGACATCTGGATCTATAAAAGGACAGAAGACAATGATAATCAAGCATGAGATGCAAATGATGTGAGGCAAAGACCACATCTCAAGCAAAATGAATAGGGATGACGTCAACGATCAGCGAAACATGATCTAGATATGGCTTGAGTCGTTGACCATTAACACGAAAGGTGGACTCAGATGACATCTCAGATTTGTCAATGCTACCATTGTCATGCACCTTTCAGGTCAAGTATGGTCCCTTCCACTTACTCTGCAATTTACCTAGAAATAATCTAAGCCTGACATCAAACAACCATACTCTTTGGTTCAGCTCAAAATTTTTATGATTGATATGAGAGTCATGCCATATCTTCACTCGCTCCTTATACAGTATGCTGCTCGAAAAGGTTATATCTCTAAGCTCCTCCAGTGTTGCCAATTTTGCCTTCCTTTCATTTCCTATACTCTCAGGATCAAATAATATCTTAGTGATAACCCAAAGTGACTTATGCTTAATCTCAACTGGTAGATGGCATGGCTTGCCATAAACGAGACGAAAGGGAGACATACCCAAAGTTTTCTTGAAGGGAGTCCGATATGCCCACAAGACCGAGTCCAAAAGCTATGACCAATACTTTTGGTCTGGGCAGACTACCTTCTGCAGTATCGTCTTGATTAGCTAGTTCGGTACTTCATCGAGGCCATTGGTCTGAGGATGATATGGAGTGGCAACTCGATGGTCTATGCTGAACTCGTTAGCAATGGACTTTACCCTGTCATTGATAAACTGAGACCGCCCATCATATATCAATACTCTAGGCACCCAAACCATGAAATGATATTCTTCCTAAAAAAATCTGCAAACAATCTTGGCATCTGCGGTTCGGGTGGCAATGGCCTCAACCCAACAACTCACATAATCAACAACCAACAGAATGTACTCAAATCCCTGACTCTTAGGAAATGGACCCATGAAATCAATACCCCATGCAACAAAGACCTCACAGAAGTGAATGGGCTGCATCGACATCATATCACATTGTCCACAAGTTCCCATCCTCTGATAGTCAGTACACCTCTACACGAATTAATCAGAATCCTTGAAGTGAGTAGCCACCATAGGCCCGATTGGAGCACTTTCTGTGTTCTTCTCTTCCTAGAATGATGTCCTCCTGCCTCAAACTTGTGGCAGTATGTAAGGACACTATTGTGCTCTTTCTTGAGGAATGCACTGACGCCAAATGCTATCCCCTCCATCATGATGAAGGATGGGATCCTCCCAATCGTACGACTTGGCCTTCGCAAGGAAGGTCTCAAATCGTTGTATAGGCCATCCTTGTGGAACTTTCTTGGAAACAAGATAATTCACAATGTTGGCATACCATGGGAACGAGGCGATAACAAGGATCGCCTCATCTGGAAGGTCTCTGTAATAGGCTGAATCTGCTCAGATTCCTCAAGATTTCCAATCGGGAGAGATGATCTGCCACCACATTCTTGACTCCAGGCTTATTCTTAATCTCAATATCAAACTCTTAGAGTAGAAGGACCCATCTAGTCAGTCTCACTTTGGCATTGATGAATCCACATTTCATCATCTTTATTCTATCTATTTGGCACCAAAAACCCTAGTAAATGCCTGTAAATAGCATTAAATATACAATCTTAGCATTCATGCATGTGCATATAAATAGTGTATAAAATACTATAATTAAAGCCAAAATTATAGAATAAATAAAAGAAAAGAAAAAGAATAAAATATTGTAAATATTTTATGACCCGAAACCCCGAGACCTAGGCATCTTGATGAATAGGTCGACCAGGAATAAAGTAGGGGGAGATAAGGGTCAAATACCTATATTACTTAATTCATTCTTTATTCATTTTGGGACCTATTTTTGGTTCCACTTTTTATACATCCAATAAAGAAACTTTGTACATGAAAGTTGTAGATAATTTAACAAATAAAAATACAAAATTGATTTCATAGAAAAATAATGTACAGATAAAAAGTTATGGTCTGAATAAAAATCCAGAATCCCAACTTCCCAGACCCGTATCTCACAACTGACAACTCCAAATGCAGCAAACTCACATTTAATTGTATATAGAATAAAATAATCTATCCAATGGTGGCGGTTTTGCATTTGGCGGAGCTACGGTTTGAAAGTTGAGTTTTGGACCCACCTTATATAGCTGTACTGATTAAAATATTCAATTTATTATTTATTCATTATTTTTGTATTTTTATATTTTTATAATCTTGCAAATATTACTTATAATATATATGTGCATTAAAACCAGAATAGAAATGCAAAGAAAACTCAAAATAAAAATAAACATATATAGATCATACAGATATTATACCTATATTTATACCTATACTTTTTATACTTATATTTTATTTAATGTACAGAATACATCAGAAAAATAAAACAAAAAAATATTTGTGTGTATAAAAGTATTTTATGATTTTAGAAAATACTAAATAAAAATTATAAAATTAAAATACACAAAATAAAAATAAAATACTAAAATACATAGGTAATATACCTATATAGGGCTAAAAAGTGAACTTGTGAAAATAGACCTCATAAAAATAATTAAAAATCATAATAAAATACTACATAAAATAACGAATATTTTTTATTTTATAATCATTATTTAATTCAACATATTTCTATTTTTAAATAAATTAACAAAATAATAATCATGGTTTTTCCTGGTTGGTCCACGTGGACCAACCAGGAGGCACCACCAGTTGACCTTGGTCAACTGGTCGTCTTCCCCACCTACCCCTGTCAGAAGACTTGGTTTTTGAGCCATTTTCTTGGCTTTTTCCTAACCAATCCTTTCACCCTTTCGTCTTGATTTCTTCTGCATTATTCTCCCTCGATTATCCCTCTTGCCCGCCATGTGTTTACATCGGGCCAAGGATCACTGAGACGCTCCAGAATCGTTGATCTTCGAGCCCCTGCAACTCGAGGTCAATCCACTTAAAACCAAACCTCCACCTTCATTTCGAATTTGAGAACCCTTGGTCCACCCCTCGTCGCCACCTTCGTGCTCCCGAGCTCCCTGGAGGTGACAGCTCCATCGCGAGGCCGTCAGCCAAGGCGATCGAGGTCGAGGGTGCCTCCGCCACCTCCCTCAAGACAGGTGGTCGAGGTATACTCCTCCCTCTGGCTCCGGCCATTGAGGGCCTTCCCCCTTTTCTTTTTCTCTTGCATTTAGTTCCTGTTAGCTTAAAGATCAAATACCCCCAAAAAAATCCGAGTTTCATCGCCTGAATCGCCCGATCCACCCATTTGGCCGGAGCGCAACTCCGGTCGTTCATCGCTCCGTCGTATCGCGCACCCCCATGTCCATCTAAGGGTCCAGGCAGTTTGCCCTGGACCTCTTGACTCTTTTTTCAGGTCAACGCACGCCCAAGCGTGCCTGGAAACGAGTTTTGAAGCTCGCCGGAGCTCTCGAAGCCCCGCAGCTCCGCCAGCTGCCCGCGAGCACCACGGCCACCGCCGTGGCTTTTTGACGACTCCAAGAGCTAGACGAAGACCTAGGGAAGCTCCACGTCCATTTTGGAGCCTTGACATCGTCGGAGGACGAAGATCTGGAGTGGCGAAGATCGCCTCGCCGGCATTCTTCGATGTTCTTCCTCATCGACTCCCCACCGTTGGATCGAGGAGCTCTCCCAGATCGAGCAACAACCGTTGGATAGCGCCGCGTAGCCACTGTCCGATCGTCGCCAGATGATCTAATCTCCGCCGTCCAAGCGAAGTGTCATCGACCATTGGATTCACGCCACGTGTATAAGTGAAGATCTGCAGCCGTTGGATCCACTTGCCGAGGGTATTTTGCATCTAAGCCCCCGCGCATTTTGTATTTACTTTTTAGTCTAAAAACTTTCGTATGTAGCGTAAAAGTTTTGTAAAAATTGCAAAAAGACCCCTGAACTTATTTTTATTCCACTTGGGTCCTCTGCCACGTCAGCTCACGTGACCTGTACACGTGAGGTGAGGGCATTTTGCATAGAGGCCCTCGGTCTTTGTTTCATTTTGTTTCAGTACCAAAACTTGGATTAAGTGTTATATTTTTTGGAAATTTTAAAAGTAAGCCCCCGGGTTTTTGGAAAATTGCTTTTCAGTCCTTGACAGGCGCGTGCAAGTCATGTGCCTTGGGGGGAAAATTGCTAGCATACCCTTGCGGGTTTCGTAATTGGTTTTTGGTCCTGTAAATTAAATATTCAGTTCAATATTTTGTGAAAAATTGCAAGTATGTCCCTGGATGTTTGAGAAATTGCATATATACCCCTGCTAGGCCTGATTAATGTTTGGATGCTTGTTTTAATTATTTAAATTATCATTTCGCCTCCAACAATTCTCAAAAATTAGGGTTAAGCTCCTGTATATCTATACTTTAACACCCTATTTTTAGTTTTTGATTTTATTTTATTTTCATATTTATAAAAAATCAAAACATGTTTTTTATGTACTGTCTAGCTTAGAAAATACCAAAAAAATATTAAAATACCCATAAAAATTCCAAAAAAAATCCCTAGTGTGTATTTTATCATATTTTAGTGTTAGTCCAAAAATCACTAAAAATCTCAAAAAAAACCTTAAAAATTCAAAAATACATAAAAACTTCAAAAAAATATATAAAATCAAAGAAAACTCAGAAAAATACAAACTCTGTTCCCGTTTGTTCTATATTTCATTATCTTTATTTGAAAATTAATGTGAAAAATTTTTGTGTCTGACTGCTATTTTTAATTGCTACTTTATTCACAGCCAGTCCACATTTCTCTGTTTTCCCTTATTTTGCTATTTAAAAATACTAAAAATACCTTGAAAAATACCCAAAAATCACAAAAACAGTAAAAAATCCAAAAAATATCAAAAACATTTTATTTCTGAATTTTTGGTTATTTTTGTTTATTTTTACAAATATTTTCTCTTCTCTTTTATTACCTTATCTATATATTCCAATATTGAAAAAATATATATAATATAAATTATAAAAATCAGAAAATTAAAAATCAAAATACAAAATTAAAAATTAAATAAAAAAATTAAAAATTTATAAACCCACAAAAAATTTCTTTGCTTGCTTGCTTAGTGTAGACACCACACACATTCACACACACACATTTATTTGTGCACCTACCCTGTTTGCTTCCTGTGTTCGAACTCTCTACATAGTTGTCCCTATACATCATTTGTGCAGAGTTAAAAATTAGTTTTAACTCCACATTTATTTCTATTTCCTTGATCCATAGTGTGGGTTAATTGTTGATTAAATACGAGATTCATTTGAGGGTCGCCACAGCAACGGTTGTCTCCGCCTTGTGTGAGATACCATTTAGTCTCTCTTGAATTTCGCGTTAATCAGGCATCCTTCTTTTCCATGAGGTACCTGATGGTGGTATGTTCAGTATAGATAGTCACTTTAGATCCAAGAATATACGATCTGAACTTGTCCAAGGCAAATACTACGACTAGCATCTATTTCTCAGTGACTGTGTAGTTCCGCTGAGCGGCATCCAATGTACGGCTAGTGTAGTGAATGGAAAATGGTAATCCTTCCCTCCTCTATCCTAGCACTACCCCTACGACAAAATTAGAGGCATCTATCATGATCTTGAATGGGAGAGACCAATCAAGCGATTGAAGGACAGGAGCCTCAATAACTAGATTCTTGAGAGTCTCAAAAGATGCAAAACACTAATCATCTACAATGAACTCAATGTCTTTAGTCAGAAGTGATGGTTGGGCAATCTTGCTGAAGTCCTGAATAAAACAATGGTAGAAACCGACGTGCCCAAGAAAAGACCGCAACTGCTGTAGGTTGGACAGTGGATTGAGTTTCCTAATGATATCCACCTTGGTCAGATCAACCTCCATGCCCCTGTTGGAGATAGTATGACCAAGTACCATCCCTTGAGTCACCATGAAGTGACTCTTCCCAAGATAAAATAAGATGCACCTCAATGCAGCGTTGAAGCACTCGGTCTAGGCAATCAAGATTAGCATAAAACCTGTCGTCGTAGACCGAGAAATCATCCATGAAGAACTCCAAGCAATCACGCTCCAAGTCCAAAAAGATGGACAACATGCACCTTTGGAATGACGTCAGGGCATTACATAGACTAAAGGGCATCCGTCTGAAAGCATAAGTCCCAAACGAACATATGAATGCCATTTTGTTCTGGTCTTCGGTCGCTATGGCCACCTGATTATAACCAGAGTACTCATCAAGGAAGAAGTAATGACTTTTCCTGGCTATTCTCTCTATAATCTGATCAATAAAAGGTAGCGGGAAATGATCCTTCTTGAGGGCCTGATTCAATCGTCTATAGTCCACAAAGGCCCTCCAAGAAGTGGGTACCCTGGTAGTGATCTCCTCTCCAGACTCACTCACAACTGTGGTGATGCCCATCTTCTTGGGTACCACATGCAATGGACTAACACACGGAGTCAGAGATGGGAGATAAAATCGACGCTCCACCATTTGGATATCTCTTTCATGACCACCTCTCGAAGATTCGAGTTAAGATACCACTGGAACTCATGCGATGGCTTAGCTTCCTCTTCGAGATAGATATGGTAGGAGCACAGGGCCGGACTTATCCCCTGGATATCAGCTACGCTCCATCCTATTTCATTGTGGTTCCTTTAAAGAACCTCCATCAAATGAGATTCTTGTTCTCCAGTCAAATCTGCTGAGATAATGACTGGGTACATCTCATGCTCACCTGCAAGGAATCTATACTTCAGTGACTGTGGCAAGGGTTTCAATTCTGGACAACTGGGAGCTGGCGAATCTGGCTTCTGGATGTCTGCGTCAAGGCAACCAGATCTGAATGTTAGAACTCTAGCTGATCATGAATGTTTGGTAAAGATGTCCCTACTGTCGTGTCTGTACTCGGTGTTGGCTCAATGTCGACCCTAGCTGTTAGCTCTGTGGGAATCAGATAAGACGAATAGTCGTCGAAATCATCCCAATCTATGTCTAAATCCGAGGGATCTGAATCAGAAGCACAAGAAACGAAATTTGCTTTGCTATCTTGAACTTGGTCGTCAGCCTCGAAAGTGTTCTCGGCCAAGAGTGTACTCTCTAAACTCTCCTATGCTTGAAGTTGTAAATCTGTAGTGTCAGGAGGTGAGAGAAGGGCTCGTAAAACAGGGTTTGACCAAGCAGCTTCATCATTAGTGATCACAAATCACGCTCCTTGTGGACGTCTCGCTCTGCCTCTGTTGTCTACTCTACATCACTATACTGCTCTGAGCAAGCTGAATCTTGCGCTCTGGTCTCGTCGATCGTCTCTATTTGCGTACTTTCTACCTCGACGTGAAAGTACACATTCCCTCTATCATGGTCGGACATCACCTTGGTTGTGGCCACGAATGGTCATCCTAGAATGATGGAGGTATCTGCCACAGACTTAGGGATCTCCATGTCCAACACAACAAAGTCCACGGGGAATTTCAAGCCACAACAACCCCTTTGGCCTCTTGACAGATCGATCAACAAAGTGAAGGATTGTCCTGCTCTGTCTAAGAGGGCCAAACTCGAATCGATCGAGTAAAGCTACCTGAAGAAGGTTGATGGAAGAGTCGTTGTCTAGTAGAGTACGACCAAATCTATGTTCATGAATGTATCATCTGACATAGGGAGATCCTGCATCTAGCCTCATGGCTGGTAGACGGTTCTGGGTGGCGAAGCAGGTGGCACGGGTGAGCACATGGATCTTTGCCTGATGGTTCCTTCTCTTCCTACGAATAATGGTCTTCTCTCTCACGTTCTTCTAGAAGAGAGGGATGTGCTCAAATGCCTCTTGTAGAGTCAGCTAGATATAGAATCTGACTAACATCTGTTGGCAGAACTCTAACTGCTGGTTCTTTTTTGGATTTTCTTCTTTATTCCCCTTTGCCAAGCGGAGTGCTTAAGGGAAGGGGATACATGAGCCCTCTACATATAGAGGGCTAGAAAGAGGTTCCTGCTGCTGAGTGGGAATGGAATCCATACAAGGGTCATCATGCATCGCATATGGACTCGAAGATGGAGAAACCTTTCCTTTATTAATTTTTTTGATCTTTTTAGAATACTCATGAGATAAAGAAAAAGGTGGAAACACAACATGAATAGAACTGGTGTGTCAGTACCAACCACAACATCTGTCTTCACGGCATCATCATCGCCCTCTATCTCAGCATCTTCTGGAATGGTGGCATCAGTACCACCGACTACATCTGAAGAAGCGATGGCCTCAGTACCATCGACCAGATCATCATCCTTGGTGGCATCAACACCACCGTCATCAACATCATCATTAGTGGCATCATCACCACTATCCTCCTCATCTGGCACTCCTGGATCATCATGGGGTCCTCGCTCAGACGAGGTGCCACCGGCTAGCATCATGCCACTCCTAAGTGTTACAAATCAATAAAAAATGTATAAAGAAATATCACTCAATAAAGCATCAGGAGTGGTGGTCTCTGTGGATTGTACATGCTCAGATTTCCTTTTTAGGTTGTTCAGATTGGGCTCAATCTGAGCGGGTATGGCGGCCTTGCCCTTTATGATCTGCCTCATCTTTTGGTCAAACTCGTCCACCTCCCGCCTAAAGGATGCCTGCTGGTATGAGAGTAGGCAGGTTAGATCGTCAAAGGTCAGGTTCTTATAGCCTAGACCACAAGAACATGACGGGTTGCCTCGTTGTAAATGAGGCTGGCTCTGGTATTGGTGAGGTGGAGACTAAGTGAACTGCTACTGAGGTTGTTGCCTCCACTTTTGTCCTTGCTGGTAGGGACGAGAACTTGACTGGTAATGCGGTTGTGGCTGGAAGTACTGGGGCTGTTGCTACGGCTCCCTGAACTGTCCAACCTGACCTGGAGGTTGTTGCTGGGATGAGGGGCCTCTGATAGACCACCTGAATCTGGGATGATACTGGCACATCCCGGGCTACTTCCGGTCATTACCAAATCCTATTGACTTCCATCAATGGCTCCTGCTCGTAAGGGAATAGGAGAAGAACTGCCATGGTCTAATCCTGCTGATACACCACCATCTGAGTGTCCTGAGATGGCGGTGGCTGAGAGTACTGCTACTGCAACGGCTGAACCAACTTTTCCTGGAATTGGTGATCCTGGCGATACTGGGCGGAGTGTTGGGAAGAGTTGTTGCTTCTAGGATCATCCTGTGAACTGAGATGAGGCTGAGAAGCCATCCGTGTCTCCTGGAGACACATGATCTAGGTCTTCAGGTCAATGAGGGTCTGTGCCAACTGGTCGATTTGCATCATACCCTAGCACTGCTTCTTCTCAATAATCTCTCTGTGGTCCAACTTCTCGCTAATGATGCCCATGTCACTACCGACGACTCTGCATGCGTTGTTGCTGCTGACGAAGTGGGTGGTCCCGCATCAACTCATGCTATCTTCTGATAGGACATGGCCTGCGGAAGGGGCTTCCCTAAGTATAGACTCGGGTTTGGGACATCACGGTGTAGTTTTCGACCATCTCCTCATAGATGGCCCAGACCTGGTCCTCATCCTTGGTGAAGTAGGATCCCCCACAAGAAGCGTTATCAAGCCCCTGCAGCTCCGATGTCAGCCCACAAAAGAAGCTCTAGACAAGATTGGGCTTGGATATGTCATGGTGTAGACACCGTCGATGAGCTCACGAAATTGATCCCACGCCTCATGGAGCTACTCGTTGGGGATCATGGTGAAGTTGTTGATCAGAGCTCGAGCTGCATTCGTCAGGCCAAGAGGATAGTACTTGTTCAAGTACTCAGTCCGGAGCTGCTCCCAAGTGGTAACGTATCTCCCTAAATGCTAGAGCCAGTAGGTTGCTCTGTCGATGAGGGAGAATGGAAATGCTATCATCTTGACAGTGTCCTCATCCACGTATCTGTCGTGGACTATGCTACAAATCATCTCAAACTCTTGTAAATGCAAATGTGGCTCCTTAGTGGCTAGAACATGAAACTTGGGCAAGAGCTGAATGGTCTGGGGGTCGAGCTTAATGTCGCCCAGAATCTCAGGTAGTTGGATCCAATGATGGGTGAGGGTTGCACCAGAGTTGTGAAACTGCCTCATCGGTTGTGGCTGTCTAGCTGGCTCTGGCTGATCCTTCGGGTGTCCTCTTGCTCCTCCTCTAGCCTCTGGTATCTCTCCACTGGCTAGTCATTGTGGCTATCCTCTATTGGCCCACGTCTCTGCTAACACTCGATGTACCTCTGCCATAAACGCTCCCTGATCTCTGATTTGTCTCTGCATTATCTCCAGGGAGGCTAGAAGTGTGTTGTTGATGGAAGACTGATCTAGAAATTATGTCAAACCCTGGGGTTTTCCGTCAGTGCGCTCCTTACTATTGGCCATTTCACGGGTCTGTGCAAAGGTAAAAGACCCGAACTCAGGTGCCGTCAAATGAACAAATATCTGTGCTGGTCTATGCTCTGGCACCTCAGGACTGGAAGAAGGGTGGTCGAGAGGGAACAATGTGGAATCGAACTTGAGTTTAGAAAGTGGGTCAAGGCTCCCCGAAACCTCCATAGATGAATGAGGCAGAGTGCTCGAGACAGGGTCTACCAAAGGTAGTCTAAGGGATCTCCTTCCCATCATCGTGATGTGGAAATAGTGTGGATGAGATCTGGAAAGCAAACAAGATCAACAATCAAACCCCCAATTCACCTACACAACGCTGAGTTGATGACCGCGAAGGTTCAGTCATTAGTCTTGTCAATTTTATTTTAGGCTATAAATCAGTCTTGCAACGCGATTAAGCGAGCTGGTTGGAACCCGATGCTCCCAAGAGACTGGCCCAATCCCAAAGTTAAATCTTTCACAACTAGTATGAATTGCAGACCGTTTACTGGCTATCCGATCAACTCAATATATTAAGGATGTCACGGTCCTCTTTACGGATTACCGGAGAGATCCTCACTGGAGAAGCACTACCCAAGACTAGTAGTCTAATGAGAGTTCAGGTATGGCTCTAGCCTAGTGTGCGGGTCACTCTCTCGCTCAAGCAAACCAAACAATGAGGGGGAGACTCTCCCCAAAATAAATGTTTTTATGTGAGGTGGGTTTTAGGGTCAAGTTTTCTTAAACAATCCTAATTTTTTGATTTTCATTTTTAGGTATTTTTTAAAGACAAGCAAACCTAACTAAATTTTGGATCTCTTGATTATTTTAAGTCCAAAAATAGGGGGAGAAGTTGAAAAAGTCGATGCGCGATCAAACACAATGATGCATACGAAGTAAGAGATGCGTACGTAACTCCAGCACTCTACATGTAGGGTGATCCGTGCATAAATTAAAAGACTGAACTAAAACTAATCTAAATTATGCACGAAAAAACAGCCTTAAGGCGAGCAATTTCTAAAGATCGTGAAGCACAATAGTTAACTGATCAGAGAGAGAGATGTCGATGTCTGGTCTCGGAGGACAATTGGTATCCGCCACAATGGATCCTACACGCGTTGTATACGACCTTTAGTGGCACGTGACATCTCAATCAATCAAGTTAACTTTTTATTATGAATTATTAATAATGTCCAAATACGCTCTCTAGTGCAAGCAATCTATTAGGGATTGGGTCCTTATGTCACAATCAAGAAAAATCCTAAGTCCAGGGGCCAAATTCTGCGGGAATCAAATAGAAAAAATACAATAAAACAAAATCGGCGAAAAATGCGGTGAGGTTCCCCGAGCACATCGGTGCTCGGTGAAACAGACCTCGATATAAGAGTTTAAGAGAAGAGTGTCCAAGGTCCTGAATTATTACAACAATAACAATAAAAGATGTCGGAAATAAACTACTCTACTACATCTAATCTCTAAAAGCTATAACTACCTCCTGCTCTGCTTCTGCTCCTCAGGTGTGTGTCTCCTCCAAAGTGTCCTCAGGTTGTTCCTAGCACGAAAAGTGAAACTAAAATAGGTCAGAAAACTTTATAACTAATAGAGATACAAATAGGCAGAAAATCTGAAAAGACTACTAAGTTGTGCTCCCTGGCAACGGTGCCATTCTGATTCATGCGCCTCACAACTCGGGTTAAGGAATTAGATAAGCAGAAGGTCATTGTGACTCAAGTCACGAAGCTAAGACAACAAGAAAATTCGAAACCACTTAAATCAGATAATGAAGTCACAAAATCTATGTTAGCGGTCTCCGCAATTTTATTTTAACCAGGTATAGCGACCAGGGTCAAACTCAAGGAGCACAAGTAAACCTACGATGTAGTCATGATCAGGCAAGAAAAATGCATATTTTTGTCAATTTTTAATTTTTCTTTTTTTGGATTTTTAATCTAGAAGGAAAAACAAGCAAATAAGGAAATAAAGCACACAAGCAAGCTTTGGGAATTTTTATTTAAGGGCTAAAAACACTCAGAGATTTTTAATAAAAATATTTTTATGTATTTCAAATATTCATATATTTTAAGCAAAATTCTGGGGTTTTTCCAATTTTTATATGATTTTATAAAAGTTAAACAAAGGCTAAAAGGGAAAACAGTGTACATCCTGGACTAGAAGGCAAATTGAAAATAGTAAATGTGCTCTAATTCTTGGTTGTGATTTTTATGAGAAAGTAAATAAAAATATCTAACAACATAAATTGAAATCCTATTTTTTTTTATAATTCTTAATGATTTTTATAAGTTTTTAAGGGTTTTGAGATTTTCTTGGGATTTTATAATGTTTTTGAAAGCAAAAATGATACTAGAAGTAAAAAACAAAAAGAAACAAACACTAATTTTTTTGGAATTTTTAAAAAAACTTTTTTTAAATTTTTATGTATTTTATGAAGTAGACAGAACAGTTTTTATGTGTTTTTTATTTTAAGAAAATATCAAATAATACCAAAATAAGTCACAAAAATTACTATAAATACTACGTGTTAGCAGTTGCTAACAATAATTTTTATGGAATTTTTGGAATTTTTGATCAAAAACAAGACACACATTTCTCAGGGACCAAATTGTAATTATGAGAAAGTTCTAGGTCAATTTATAACATATATAAAATGCTTAGGGCGAATAATGCAAAAAGTCATGGTATTCACACACATGCTCAAAAACTTATGCATAAGGGTATACATGCAATTATAAGAAAAGTTCTATTCAGAGCAAAACCATTCATGAAGTTCAGGACAAAACATGCAAATTTACCAGACAAGCATGTGGGACGGCAAGTGAATTCATACAAACATATGTAAAAAGCAAATACTGGAAAGAGCAAGGGTTCACATGCCCCCCCCCCCCCCCCCCCCCAAAACCCCCCCCCCCCCCAAAATACATAAAAGTGTGGGGGTGGAAGATACTAAATTCCTTGAGGAGGCACGGGGCACACGATGATCCCTACGCTAATGTACGGCTCTGATCGTGTCTGAGGGAAGATCTGACGACTGCAAAGGATGTCACGAACGTGCGGGAAGATGCGTCGGGCCCTGATCGAATGACCACAAAGCTGGGACTGTCGGGCGGCTATGATCGTGTCTAGCAGAGCGGGCCTTATCCGACGGTAGGGGAGGATGCTAGAAGAACAACCTCCAAGCGACCTTCAATCGAGTGAGGAGAGGAATCATTCGGCCCGATGAAGGATCTGAAGGGTTTGTTATGATCTACGATGCTCGATGCGTCAGGAGAGCTTCTCCGATCGGAAGGAGAACGACCGGATGGTCGTCACGGTGGAGGCGTGCCTGGAGCTGCTCTGCCTGAGCAACCAGGGGACCAACTAGGGGTCTCTGCGCGCTCCAACACCTGCAACGGGTACACCACTCGGAGGCATTGCTCTGGCAAAGGTTTATTGCAGATAAAGTTAAGAGAAGCGTAGGGGGATGGAGCTTGACTCCCGACGGAAGTGAAGGAAGGGAGTCGTGACCTTAATCTCAACCTGAGGGTCGAAGTTAAGAGGGATCAGACTGCGCACGGAGGTAACTGACGAAGTGGGGCATCGATCAAAATGGATGGAGGTGGGTAACGAGGCTCCGACCAGCTTGTCGGAGCAAGTGGGTGTGCGGCAGAAGAAGATGGAAAGATGGAAACAAAAGTGAAAATGGAGAGGATATGATGGTCACCTGAGGGTGCTAATGAACTCAACAAGGTCAGGCGGAGCTGTGAAGCGGGGTCGTGGCCTTGGTCGTGCTACGGAAGATAGGGAGGCTAGATATGGTGGAGGACTCCAGCTACATAGATGAGCTGCGAGATTCACGCCACCAAACTTTGATCCGAATGTGCTCTCCAGTCGCTGTCACTCGATCGGAGGTCTCTAGGGGTGGTAGAAGGGGCGAGGCAGGGGCTACCCTGATGCGGAGGCTGGATGAGATACTTTATTGGATTCCCAGGGTGATGGACGAATCGAGAGCAAGCGTGCAACCCTAGGAAGGTATGCGCCTTCCTAGGAATCCGCGAGGATCACGGATCCTAGGAGGACGCTCAGGCGAAGAATCAGGACCAGATGTGATTGGGTCTAGGCATGAAAATAGGGAGAAATGGCTCCGGCGAGAGATGGATGACCTGACCCGACCTGAAAGGAGTCGCTGATTGGAGTCAACATTCTGACGTGGCCCAATCAGAAGGAGCCTGGAATAGGACAAAACACGTTATAGGACAAAACAGAAGAGAAAAATAAAGATAACTACATTAAAAATAATAAATTAATTTAAATGAAAAAATGAATAAAATGAAAAATGTTTATTTTTTTCAAGGAATTTTTCTATTATTTTTTATTTATTTTTTTGAAAAATAAATTAGTGTATATACAATATATAGTGTTATATACATGTATAATATACCTATGTATTATGTACAATTATTTTTATTTTGTTATTTTTACACAAATACCCCAATTTTATATTTTATTTATTTTTAATATAATTTTGGGAGTACAAAATAATTTTTATTTTATTTTTACAAATTATTTACAAGTATGAAATAAATTATGGATGTGACATATATACATGTGTATTTGTACAAGGAAAGAGGAGTTTTTTTATTTTTATTTAATTTTTCTCATTTTTATTTTATTTTTATGTTATTGGTAGAAATATGTACAATGAGGTAAAAAGAATGATATACTTTTACTTTGTCCAAAATAGTTATATACGCATTTTGGTAATATGTATAATACAAAGTAGGCTCTATCATTCTCTACTTATTTTATTTGGCGATCAGGTCAAGGCTTTACCTTCTCTTGGGGTTCAGGTCACTCTGTATTTATTCTAAATACCTCCTTCCTTTTTATTTTTCTTTATTCTTTTATTTTTGCACAAATACATGCTAAATATGCAATATTATCAAATGCTTGCATAATGCTGGTTATTGTATCTACATGTATTTACATATTGTTTTGCCAAGATATATAGCTAAAATAAAAGAATAAAGAGTGAGAATCAGATATTCATCACTGGTGTATCTGTCATCTGTACTGGCTCACTCTTCACCCTAGCTGTCGTCTTTGTGGGAATTAGGCATGGCAAATAATCATCAATGTCATCCCAATCAATGCTCGAATCCGAGGGATATGAATCAGACGAACATGAAATGTATTCTGCTTCGCTATCCTGACCACGATCTTCAGCCTCACATGTGTCCAGTGCCAAGAGTATGCTCTCTGAACTTTCCTCTGCCAAAATCTGTGACTCTGTAGTATCTGATGGCATGACAAAAGCTCATGATACAGGATCAGACAAACTGTCTCATCATATGTAATCACAAAGTCGCACTCCTGATGGACGTCTCGCTCAGCATCTGTCATCTGCTTTGTATCGCTCGACTGCTCAGAGCAGGCTGAATCTCTCGCTCTGGTCTCCTCGATTGTCTCTATTTGCAAACTTTCACCCTCGATTAAAAAGTATACCTTCCACTTTCATGGTCGGACACCGCCTTGGTTGTGGCCAAGAATGGACGTCCTAGTATGATGGGGGTATCTTTCACAGACTCAGGGATCTCCATGTCCAATATTGCAAAGTCCATGGAGAATTTCATGCCCTAGATTGTGATGACCACATCTTTTAATAAACCCTTCAGCCTCTTGACAGACCTATCAGCAAACTGAAGGACGGTCCTGCTTTGTAGAAGAGGGACGAACTCAAATCGGTCAAGTAAGGAATCCGGAAGAAGGTTAATTCAAGAGCCATTGTCTAATAGGGTACAATCGAACCGCTGATCATGGATATGACATCTGACATATGGAGCTCCTGCATCAGGTATCTTGGCTGGCAATCGGTTTAGAATGGCAAAGCAGGTGGCACAAGTAAGCATATGGATCTCTGCATTGTGGTTCCTTCTCTTCCTGCGGATGGTGGTCTTCTACCTCAAATTCTTGTGGAAGATAGGCATGTGCTCTAGTGCCTCCTGTAGAATCAATTGTATCTGGAATCGATCTATTATCTGTTGGCTGAACTCTAGCCAATGTGTCTTTTTGTATTTTCTGGTTTATTCCCCTTCGCTAAACAGAGTGCTTGAGGGAAGGTTATGATTGGACCCTCTCCAGAGAGATGAGCGTCAAGAATAGGCTCCTGTGTAGGTAAAGGCATAGAATCCATACCAAGATTATCATGCATCACATATGAGCTCGAAGGAGGTACAGAAACCTTTCCTTTATTCATATTTTTTTCTTTTCACTCTTTCCATTTTTCATATTTTTTTGAAACTATCCTGAGATATAGACGAGGGTAACACTACTGAAGGAGAAATGGTGGCATCAATACCACCCACGACATCTATATTTACGACATCAACACCACACTCTGGCTCAGCAACTAGAAAATTGGTGGCATCAATACCATCGATTGCATCTGGAATCATGACGGCCTCAATACCGTCGGGTGGATCTACATCCTTAGTGGATTTAGCACCACCATCATCATCGTGAGCGGCATCAGCACCATTATCTTCCTTGTCTGGTGCTCCAGAGTCTCCAAGTGGTCGTCGCTCAGACGAGGAACCACCAGCTGGCATCCTACCTCTCCTAAGTGTCACAAAATCAACATCAAACACATAGGAAGATATATCACCCAAAATATCATTACGAGTGGTAATCTCTGTAAACTATACCTGCTTAGATTTTCTCTTGAGGTTGTTCGGGTTTGATTCGATCTGAGCTGGTATGGCAGCCTTGCCCTTGATGATATCCCTCATCTCCTACTGAAACTCATCCATCTCTCGTCGAAAGGATGTCTGCTGGTCAGAAAGTAGGCGGACGAGGTCATCAAGAGATGGGTTCTCATAGACAGGTCCATGAGAACTAGACAGGTCGCCTAGCGGGAAATGAGGCTGGGTCTATTGATAATGAGGGGTAGGCTGGGAGTACTGCTGGTGAGGCTGTTGTGGCTGCCTCCACTACTGTCCCTAGTGTGAGCGACGAGGACACTGCTGGTGCTATTGCTGGTACTAGGAGTGATGGGGTTGCTACTATTCTGTTCGCCTTGAGCTAGAGGTTGTTGGTTGGACGAGGTGCCTCTGGTGGACCATCGGAATCCTGGTTGATCATGACGGATCCCGTGTTGTTCTTGGTACCGGTCATGCCAAATCCCATCGACTTCCATCAATGGCTCCTGCTTGAATGGTTGAGGGGGAAGAATTGCCAGGGGATAATCCGGCTGATAGACCACCATCTGAGTGTCCTGAGAAGATGGTGGCTTGTGGTAGGGCTGTAGCTACTAGACCGGCTCTGTCTGGATATGGTGAACCTGGCGGTATGTGGCAGAGGACTAGGTGGAGCTGCTGCTGCTGGGATCAACCCGTGACCTGAGACGGGGCTGTGGAGCTGTCTGTGCCTCCTGGAGACACATGATCTGAGTCTTTAGGTCACTCAGGGTCTGTGCCAACTGGTTGACCTGCGTAAGGCCCTAGAACTGCTTCTTTTGAATAATATTGATGCGGTCCATCTTCTCCCTGATGATCCCCATGTCAGCGATTGAGGACTCGGCCTGCGCTGCTACTGACGAAGTAGAAGGAACAACATCGACTCGTGCAATCCTACGATATGAGATCGCTTGTAGAAGGGGCTTCCCCTGATTGTAAACCCTAGTCTAGGACATCATCGTGTAGTTCTTTGCCATCTCCTGGTAGATGGCCCAGACTTGGTCCTCATACTTGGCGAAATAGGACTTTCCACATGAGGCATTCACTAGATCATGTAGCTCTGGTGTCAGCCCACAAAATAAACTCTAGAACTATGTTGGTCTTTGATATCTCGTGATGTGGACATCGATCGATGAGATCTCGAAATCATTCCTAAGCCTTGTGAAACTGCTCTTTTGGGATCATGGTGAAGTTGTTGATCAAAGCTCGCGCTGCATTGGTCCGGCCGAGTGGATATTACTTATTCAAGTACTCAGTCCGGAGCTGCTCCCAGGTGGTGACATACCTCCCCAAATACTTCTGCCAATAGGATTCTCTGTCAACTAAGGAGAACGGGAAGGTGATCATCTTGATTGTGTCCTCGTCCATGAGTCTATCATGGACAGTGCTATAGATCATCTTAAACTCCTGGAGATGGAGGTGCGACTCCTCTGTGGCTAGCCCATGAAACTTGGGCAGTAACTAAATAGTCTTGGGGTGAATCTTGAAATTGTCCAGGATCTCAGGAAGCTAGATCCAATGGTGGGTGAGGGTTGCACCAGGGTTGTGTAACTGTCTCATCGACCGTGGTGGTCTCGGCTCTGGCTAATCATCCGAGCATCCGTCTCTTCCTCTACCTGCAGGTATCTCTCCATCTGCTGTTTTCTGTGGCTCTCCTCTACGGACTCTCATCTCTGTCAGCTCTCGTCGCACCTCTATCTTGAATGCTCCCTGATCTCTGATTTGGTGATGCATTGTCTCCAAAGAGGTTAAGAGTATGTTGTTGATGGCTTCCTGATCAAGTATGTACGCTGATCCCTACAGTTTCTCATTGGTATGTCCCTTACTACTAGCCATCTCTCGGGTATCTACAAAGGCAAAAGACTCCAACTCAGGTGTCGTCAAGTGAACATACAACTATGCTAGCCTCTGCTCGGGCACCTCAGGGCTGGAAGAAGGGTGGTCGAGGGGGAAAAGGATGGTAGTGAACTAAGGTCCAAAGAGCGGGTCTGAGCTCTCTAAAGCTGCCCTGAATGAATGAAAAGAAGTGTTAAACAGTGGTGTTGTCAAAGGCAGCCTAAGGGACCTTCTTCCCGTCATCGTGATGTAGGGATTTATGAAAATGAGAACTTGGATGCAAATAAGATGAGAAGACAAACTCCTTTTTCACCTACTCAACACTTGAGTTGATGACTGTGAAAGATCAATCGTTAATCTGGTCAATTTTTGATTACGTGAAAAATCAAGATATCAGAGCGACTAAGCAAGTTGTTGGGAATCCAATGTTCCCAAGAGACTGGCACGAATCTCGCAACTAATTTTTCCCGGCCAGTATGGGTGCCGACCGTTTACCGACTACCCGATCTGCCCAATGCTAAGGAAGTTCTTGATGAATCCCTGATTCTCACTCTTTATTCTTTTATTTTAGCTATTTATCTTGGCAAAGCATCATGTAAATAGGTTTAAATACAATAAGTTAGCATTTGGCATGCATATGTTAACAATACATATTTAGCATGTAATTGTGCAAAAAAAAGAATAAAGTAAACGAAAAAGGAAGGAGGTATTTAGAATAAATACAGAGTGACCCGAACCCCAAGAGAAGGTCAAGCATTGACCTGATCGCCAAACAAAATAAGTAGAGAGAGATATGGCTTACTCTATATTATACATATTACTTATATATGTAAATAATTATGTTTGAAAAAATCAAAATAAAATGTTCTTTTTGCATCCTCATATATATTTCTAAAAATAAAATTAAATAAAATTAAAATAAAATCCTCTCTCAGTTGTACAAAATACATGTATATATGTCTTACTCTCTATTTATTATACATCTGTGAATAAATAATAAAAATAAAATAAATATTATTTTATACTCCAAAAATGATGTTGTAAATAAATAAAATATAAAATTTGGGGTATTTATGTGAAAATAATAAAAATAAAAATAATTATACAAAACACATAAGTATATTATACCTTTATATAATATATTATATTGTACAGAGATTAATTTTTTTCATAAAAGTAAATAAAAATCATAGAAAAATAGTTTGAAAATTAGAAAATATTGTTCATTTTATACACTTTTTATTTTAAAGTCATTTACTATTTTTATTGAATTTGTAAGTATTATGTAAATTACTATTTTAC
Organism: Ottelia alismoides; assembly: GCA_037367405.1. Classification (NCBI taxonomy): domain Eukaryota; kingdom Viridiplantae; phylum Streptophyta; class Magnoliopsida; order Alismatales; family Hydrocharitaceae; genus Ottelia; species Ottelia alismoides. Next base: position 608,126 of record JAZKJV010010570.1, on the reverse strand, counting down.
GATTGGTCCAGGAGGGATTGTTGACCCTAGTCAACGCCCCCTCCTGGCTCCGGTCGGGTCGAAAAACCATCGTCAGAGTCTTTTCTCCGATTTTTCCTGCCCAAATCTGGGATCATCTCATCTCGATTTTTGGATCCATGATCCCTCAAACCTCCGTGATCCTCGCGGATTCCTTGGATGATCCGAATCTCTCTTGGGTCTCGTGCTTTTTGCTAATTCATCTAGATCCTCGAGCTCCCTATATAGCATCTCATCCGCCTCCACTGATGCCTAGCTCATTCCTCACCTCTTCTTCCATCCATACAAACCTCAGGTGGAGTGACAGCTACCGGAGGAACCCCTCGGATTGGAGTTTCGTGGTCAGGAGATGTAGCTCAGCTACGTGGTCGGCGAGCACTGCCGCGTTCAGCCTCCCCGTCTTCCGCAACGTGGTCGAGGCCATCATCTCATCGACTCCCTCCGCCTGGAGCTCAGGAATGCATTCTCACCTCTATGTACCCCTCATTTCCAGTTTATTTCCCTGTTCGATCCATTCATTCCATCTAGAGCCTCCGCACATCCACCTGCTTCTCCCAGTGGGTCAGATCCATGATTCCAAACCTATTCGTTCAGATCGACGTACCGCATTGCCCTCCATTTTCCCCCGCAATTTGATCATCCTTAGAATCGACCATCAGGTTCAGATTGAGTCCCGGATCTCCTCTGTCACCTTCGTCGGAGATCGAATCCCACTACCCTTCGCTTCTTTCTATTCTTGCTCTAATAACCCGGACCGGAGCTTCGCCCCGAGTCTTCTCCACTCTTTGCAGGCATCCGTGCACAAGGGCAGCTCCATCGGGAGCCCCAACTGCTAAGGTGGAGCACCTACAGGTGGAGCCACCCCACCCCATTCATCCGACCATTGGCTTCTTCATCGGAGGTCACCACCCGACGCGGAATACATCCCACGATCGTGTTCATCTCCTCAGCACCTCCATCTGAGCGTCGGATCTTCATTCACACTCAGTTGAAGGTCACCCTCGATGAGTTCTTACAGGACCTTCCACCGTCGTTGATCAGGCATTGCCTCTCCAGGTCTCATCACAGTCGTTTGTCGCCTCCTTTTGTCAGATGCGTCAGATGCATGATTAATGGCCATCCAGGCCGACATTCCCTGCACCATCTGATTTCCGTAGACGCCATCTCACCTGTACACCTGCTCCATGTGCCTGCACCGTCAGATCGTCAGCTGAGCAAATTAGAGCCGTCAGCAGCCGCCATAGCCAGAGCATGCCACACGTCCCTCACGTGCTCTGTACGTGCCCTGCGAGGGTATATTGCATTATCTTCCCACAGTTTTTATGCTTTATTTTCTAGTCTATTAAAAAAGTTGTAGTTCAAACTTTTTGCTTATTAGTCCCTTATATTTCAAGTATTTGTACTTTAGTCCTCCGTCTGAACACGCGTGCACCCTCACGTGCTTTTGTTGGTTATTTGCACACTATGTCTTGTGTTTTCTGAATGGAAGATTTTTTATATTTACAGAAATATCCCTGTCATGATTTAATGAGCATGTGCGCTTATTTCTTGGAATTTTTGCAATAGTGGCCCCGAACTTTTTGTATGCGTTATTATTTTCCCTGGTAACTTTAGGATAATTGCGAATAGGTCCCTACAACATGTGTGCTTAGTTTTGTATGAAAAAAATATCAATTTAATTCCAAAAATTCCGTGAAAATTCCTATGTGTTCCTACTAGCTCATAGTAATTATTGTGATTTTTGTAATTAATTTTGTTCCGTTTTTAAATTTAAAAAATCAAAAACCCCTAAAACGTGTCTTATCTATTTTATAAAATACCAAAAAATGTATAAATAGTCCCAAAATTCTATAAATATTTCTATGGGTTTGTCTTAGCTTGTTTTGATTCTAGTACAAGTTTTGTTGTGTTATATTTTACTAAAGCCCTAAAAATCACAAAAGACTAAAAAACTTATAAAAAAATCTTAAAAATTCTAGATTATTCAAAAAAATGAGATTTCAATTTCAGTAGTTAGATAATTTTTTTTGTTTTGGCATAAAATTACTATCCAGGACATTAGGATAATTTAAGTATTTTTAACTTGTAATTTTATCCTGGTTGTGCATTGTTTGCTCTCTTTTCATCTCTTTCATTTTTATATAATCATATAACTGAAAAATACCACAAAATCACCAAAAACATCTGGATATTTTAAAAACACAAAAACATTTTTATTTCAAATTGCAAAATTAAAAATCACAAAAATATATTTTGATTGCATCTGATTGCCAACTACTTCGTACATTTTTGTGCTCAGTGTGTTCGACCCTCGTCGCTATACCAGGTTAAATAAATAGTGTAGACCGCTACATTGATTTTTATGCTTGATTGTTTTAATTGTGGTCTTGATTTTTCTTCTTGAGTTCGATCGAGTGATTAAGTCGCAATGACCTTTGATATCACTTAACCTTGATCGCTCGAGCGCTCACCAGAATGGCACCGTTGTCGAGGAGCACAGCTTGATATCAGTTTTCTTTTTATTCTTAGTTTATTATTGTCACCTCTACCTATTATAACTATTTTTCTGACACTCTTCTACTTGGCATTTTGTGTGAGGGACTGCCCGAGGACTCCGCGACTTTTAGTTGGAGTAACGTACCCGAGGAGGAGTAGGAGGATGAGAGGAAAGTAGTTATATAGTATAGAGTAGCTTTTTCTTTCAGCAGACTATTTATTATTGTAATAATACATGACCTCACACTTACTTGGACTTGGCTTATATCGGGGTTTGTTTCGCCGAGCATCAGTGTGCTCAGGCGACCTCACCATGATTTTTTGCCGGTTTTGATTTTCTTCGCCTTTTATTTCCTTTGATTCTCGGAGAATTTGGCCCTTAGACCTTGGAATTTCTTTTGACTGTGACGTAACTGATTATGTCCCAATCCCTCACTATTTACCTGCACCTATAGTTCGTAATTGGACCTACTTAACAAATCATTAATAAAAAGTTAACTTGGTTGCTTGAGAGGTCACGTACCACTAGAGGCCGTATACAACGCATGCATGATACATTGTGACGGACACCGATCAGCATCAGAGACCAGACCCTGACCTCTCTCTCTCTCTCTGACCAGTTAACTACAGTTCTTCGCAATTAGAAATTACTCATCTAAGGTTGTTTTCTTCTTGCATCATTTAGGTTAGTTTTATTTCAGTCTTTAAATTTATGCACGGATCACCCTGCATGTAGAGTGCTGGCGATAGGTATGCATCTCTTACTTTGCATGCATCATCGTGTTTGATCGTGCATAGGTTTTTTCGACTTCTCGCCCGGTTGTTTGACTTTAAATAATCAGGAGATCGAAAAATTCATTAGGCGTTTGTTTGATTATTGACGAATACCATAGAAAGTGTTAATCATAAAATTGGGACTGCTAAATAAACTTGATCCTAAAAGACATCTCATTTAAAAATCTGTCTTGGGAGATTAATGCCCTCATTGTTTGGTTTTCTTGCGCGAGAGAGTGACCCGTACACTAGGCTAGAGCCATACCTGAACTCTCGTCAGACTACTGATCTTGGGGTTAGTAGTTCTCCAGTAGGATCGCTCTCGTCTCTGGTAAAGCGGGTCTTGATATCCTTAACAGAGCGAGTTGATCGAGTAGCCTGTAAACGATCCACAACTTGTACTAGCTGGGAAGATCTAGCTTTGGGATTGGGCCAGTCTCCTGGGATAATCGGATTCCTACCAGCTCGCTTAATTGCCCTGTGAGACTGAATTATCACCTAAATAAAATTGACAAGATAAAAGACCGAACCTTCACGGTCATCAACATCGCGTTGCTTAGGTGAATCGAGGGTTTGATTAATGATCTTATTTGTTTCTAGATCACATCCGCCTTTTCTTTCAGATCATGATGATGGGCCGGAGGTCCCATAGGAAGCCTTTGGTTGCTCTGCTTTCGATCACTCCACCCCATTCATCTAGGTAGGTTCGAGAGAGCTAGACCCACTCTCCAAACCTGAGTTTGATTCCACCCTGTTCACCCTTGATCATCCTTCTTCCAGTCCTGAGGTGCCCGATCAGAGACCAGCACAAATATTCATTCATTTGATGGTACCTGAGTTCGGGTCTTTTTCCTTTGCAGAGATCCAAGAGATGGCCAGCAGTGAGGAGCGCACTGATGGGAAGCCCTAGAGTACCACATATGTTCTAGACCAGGGCTCCATCAAGAACATATTGTTAGACTCCCTGGAGACGCTGCAGAGGCAGATAAGAGACCAGGGAGCCTTCATGGTAGAGGTACGCCGAGAGATGGCACAGATGCGAGCAGACAAAGGACAGACGAACCGATCAGCGATGGAGAGATACTAGTGTTTGGAGGAGGAGATGGAGGACATCCAGAGGAGCCACAAGAGACAGTCCGACCAGCTAGGACAATGAGAGAGTTGTACAACCCTGGTGTAACTCATACACACTATTGGATTAAACTTCTGACGATTCTGGGAAATTTCAAGCTCCCCCCTCAGACTATCCAGCTATTTTCCAAGTTCCATGGGCTTGCCACCAAGGAGCCGCATCTCCACTAACAGGAATTCGAGATGATCTGCAGCACTGTCCACGACAAATACGTGGATGAGGACAACATCAAGATGATGGCTTTTCCATTCTCCATGATCGATAGAGAAACCTATTAGATGAAGCATTTGGGGAGATATGTCACTTCCTGGGAGCAACTCCGGACTGAGTACTAGAACAAGTACTATCCACTCGACTGGACGAACGCAACACAGGCTCTGATCAACAACTTCTCCATGATCCCCAACGAGCAATTCCATGAGGCGTGGGATCGTTTTCGTGAGCTCATTGACCGGCGTCCATACCATGACATCTCCAAGCCCAACTTAGTTTATAGTTTATTTTGTGGGATGACACCAGAGCTGCAGGGGTTAGTGAATGCCTCTTGTGGGGGCTCCTATTTTGTCAAAGATGATGATCAGGTCTGGGCCATCTATGAGGAGATGGCCGAGAACTACACAATGATGTCCCAGACCAGGCTCTACACTCAGGGGAAGCCTCCACCCCAGGTCGTGACCTATCACAGGGTATCACGGGTTGATGTGAGTCCATCCACCTCTTAAGCAGACGCAACACAGGCAGAGTCGTCGGCCGCTGATATGGGCATTATCAGCGAGAAACTGGACCGCATCAAGATCATCGAGAAGAAGCAGTGTCAGGGCATGACTCAGATCGATCAGTTGGCACAAACTTTGAGTGACCTGAAGACCCAGATCATGTGTCTCCAAGAGGCACATACGGCTTCTCAGGCCCATCTTCGGTCACGGGCTGATCCTAGCAGCAGCAGCTCGTCCCGGCATTCCGCCCAGTACAGACAAGTTCACCACATCCAGGCAGAGCCATTCCAGCAGCTGCAGCACCAGTACCTTCAGCCACCGCCATCTCAGGACACTTAGACAGTGATGTATCAGCAGGATCAGCCACTGGCAGTTCTTCCTCCATCCCCCTATGAGTAGGAGCCATTGACGGAAGTCAACAAGATATGGTACGATCGACAGTAGCCCGAGATCCGTCGAGATCATCTCAGATTCAGGTGGTCGACAGGATGTGTCTCATCCCAGTAGCAACCTCCAGTTCAGGGTGGACAATTCGGTCAACAGTCAAAGCAGCAGCCCCAGTTCTCTCACCAGCCACAACAGCAGCATTTCCAGCCAGGTCCTCGTCCCTACCAGCAGGGACAGCGGTGGAGGCAGCACGAGCGGCAGCTCAGCAGTATTCTCAGCTTCACCCTCACCAGTTCCAGTAGCAGCCTCCCTTTCAACGAGGCAACTCATCCGGTTCTCATGGGATAGCCTATGAGAACCCTGCTCTTGATGATCTAACATGCCTACTCTCAGACCAGCAAGCCACATTCAGGAGGAAGATGGACGAGTTCTTCCAGGAGATGAGGGATACCATCAAAGGAAAGGTCACCATACCCGCTCAGATCGAGCCCAACCCGAATAACCTAAAAAGAAAAATTGAGCAAGTACAGTTCACAAAGACTACCTCTCCTAGTGATTTATTGGGTGACATTGCTTCATATACATTTGATGCTGACTTTGTTACACTTAGGAGCGGTAGGATGCTAGCTGACGGTGCCTCGTTTGAGTGACGACACCACGAGGATGCAGGAGCGCCAAATGAAGAGAGCAGTGCTGATGACGCTAAGGATGACGATGATGACGATGGTGCTGACGCCACCAAGGACATTGATCTAGCCGATGGTACTGAGGTTGTCGCTTCTCCAAATGCAGAGGGTGACACTGATGCCACCAGAGTTCCAGATGCTGAGCTAGAGTGTGGTGCTGATGCTACAGTTCCCGATGTCATGGTTGGTACTAAGACCACCCCTTCTATTCCAGTGGTGTTTTCTCCAATTTCTTTACCCTGGGACTATATGAAAAATACCCAAAAAATTAATAAAAGAAAGGTTTCTTCATCTTGGAGTCCATATGTGATGATTAATGATACTTGTATGGATTTCATGCCTTCGCAGCAACAGGAACCTCTTCCTATCCCTTTATTTGAGGAGGGACCAGCCATCACCTTCCCCCAAGCACTCCGCTTGGCTAGGGGGAATAAAAAAGAAAATAGAAAAAAGATCAGCAGCTAGAGTTCAGCCAGTAAATGATTGATAAGTACCATATCCGGCTGACTCTACAGGAGGCACTTGAGCACATCCCTCTCTTCCATAAGAACTTCAGAGAGAAAGACAACTATCTGCAGAAGAAGAGGAACCATCAAGCAGAGATCCATGTGATGACATGTGCCACTTGCTTCGCTATCCAGAACCATCTGCTAGCCAATAGGCCAGATGTAGGAGCCCCCTATGTCAGATGTCATATTCATGAGCAGAGGTTCTACCGTACTATATTAGACAGCGGCTCTTCCATCAACCTCTTTCCGGTAGCCTTAGTCGACCGATTAGAGTTTGGCCCTCTTTTATAGAGTAAGACAATCCTTCAGTTTGTTGATAAATTTGTCAAGGTCGAAGGGGTTGTTGAAGGACGTGGTCGTCACAATTCACAGCATGAAATTCCCCGTGGACATCATTGTGTTGGACATGGAGATCCCTGAATATGTGACTGATACCCCGTGCATTCTAGGACGTCCATTCTTGGCCACAACCAAGGCGGTATCTTACCATGATAGTGGGAAGGTATACTTTCACGTCAAGGGCAAGAGTATACAAATAGAGATGATAGACGAGACCAGAGCACGAGATTTAGCTTGCATAGAGCAGTCTAGTGACATATAGCAGATGATAGAGGCAGAGCGAGAAGGTCCACCAGGAGTGCGACTTTGTGATCACAGATGATGAAGCCACTTGGTCCGATCCCGTTTCACGAGCCCTTCTCTCACATTCAGATGTTGTAGATCCCCAGGTTCTAGTAGGAGGAGGAGTTCGGAGAGCACACTCTTGGCCGAGGACATGCTTGAGGCTGACGACCGTGTTCAGGACAGCGAAACAGATTGTGTATCATTTGATTCTGATTCAGATCCCTCGGATTCAGACATAGATTGGGCATAGTTTGACTATTTATTACCATATCTGATTTCCACAGAGACAACAGCTAGGGTGGAGACCGTGCCAACACCTAGTGCAGATACACCAGCAGGGCAGTCTTCACCAGTTTTGTAAGAACAGCGAGAGTTCTCTCATTCAGATCTGGTTGCATTCACTCAAATCTTTCAAAGGCCAGATCTGCCAGCTCTCAGTTGCCCAGAACATAAGCCTTTGTCGCAGTCGCTGAAATATAGATTCCTTGCGTGTGAGCATGAGATGTACCCAGTCATTATCTCAGCAGATTTGACTGGAGAGCGATAATCTCGATTGATGGAGGTTCTTGAAAAGAACCACAAGGCAATAGGACGGAGTGTAGCTGATCTCCAGGGGATAAGTCCATCCATGTGCTCTCGCCATATCTATCTCGATGAGGACGCGAAGCGGTCACGTGAGTTCCAGCGATGGTTGAACCCAAATCTTCGAGAGGTAGTCATGAAGGAAATATCGAAATTGTGGAGCATTGATTTTATCTACCCCATCTCCGACTCCAAGTCAGTT